>CM075961.1:101320813-101485813 GCA_038048745.1 Coluber constrictor foxii | reverse complement strand
CTATCTAATTTTCAAAATATAGCAGAAAGCAGGGATGAAGATCTGAGAGACTTGATGGTGGGAATTTTAGCGGAGGCGACCCAAAAAAATAAGGAGGAAATCAACCGAGAAATAGACGAGGTCTATAGAGTATATACAAATTATGCTAGAAGTAACAACCCAAAGAGGTCGACATTACATTCACAAGAAAATCGGTGAAAGAGGAAATATATAAAATAATGAGAGAGGAATCAATTACCTACAAAGGAAAAGAAATAATAATATTAAAACAAATACCGAGAAGAATAAGAGAAATAAGGAAAAACTACAACTTTCTGACAACAGAACTGAATAAACACAAAATATTGTTCTGGTGGATGATACCCGAGGGAATCCTGGTTTCATGGCAAGATAAAAAACACAGACTTGATACATTAGAAAAGGCACAACAGTTTTTTGACAACCATTTTGTATTAGAAGAGGAACAAGACTCGGAAGCTCAACAAGAACCTACAAGCCAGGAAACCAAGAGGAAGAAGCACAAGGAGAATGAAAAGGAAGAACAAGTGGGGAGAAAGAAAGAATGGAAAAAGAGGGAGCAAGGGAAAAATACGAATCACTGCAAAAAACACCAGAAAACCCAGGACAGCAAGGAAATAGAGGATCGGAATGGAGAAAGAACTAAGACTGATATCAATTAACATAAATGGTCTAAACAATCCATCTAAGAGGTTGCGTGTATTTAATAACCTATACAAATTGACAGACATTATAACATTACAAGAAGTCCATATCAAAAAACAACAAGCAAGACTACTAGAAAACAAATGACTGGAAACACTCTATACAGCACTAACAGAACAAAAAAAGAAAGGCATAGCAATGTATATCCAAAATCATATACAAGCAAAGCAAATATTTGCAGACGTGGAGGGTAGGACTGTGATGGTTGAGATTAAAACAGAAACGAAAACAATACTATTTGTATCACTTTATGCACCGAATGGAACTCAAACTGACTATTTCAAAAAAATACATAACATAATCAAGGAACTAGATTACCAAAACATATGTCTCATTGGAGATTATAATGCAATTGTGAATTGCATTATAGTGCAATTGTGAAAGATTATCAGAGCAATAAACAAAACAAATCAAAGAAAAAAACACTTCCGGACACATTCCACAATATGGTACAGGAATTCCAATTACAAGATGCTTGGAGGGAGATTAATCATGATAGAAAACAATTTACATTCTACTCAAATCCGCACCAATCATGGTCCAGAATTGACATGGCCTGGATGACAGCAGAGTTCAGGTTAGATATCAAACAAATAGAAATAGCAACAAATACATGGGCGGACCACATTACGATTGAAATAACATGGAAGGGCCATCAAATATGGAGAAGATGGACGATGGACAAAGATATTAGGAAGGATAAACAATACGTAGAAATGATCCAGAGAGAACTGAAAATTTTCTTTCAAATTAATCTAAAAGAACATACTAGTCTCCAAAATCTATGGGACAAACCAAAGCATACATTAGAGGCCTAACAATTGCTTACACTGAAAAAAAATAAAAATAAAGATAAACAACAAACCAAAGAAAAGTTACTGGCGGAATTGCAACAAAATAAACTAAAACTACAGGAAGAGCCACACAATCAAGAAATCAGAGCGAAAATTAACCTTACAAAACATAAATTAAACCTGACTACAACCTCAGAGATAGCAAGGAAAATAAAGATGGCCAAACAAAATCAATTTGAGCACGCAAATAAAACTGGGCGATGGCTGGCCTATAAATTGAAAACAGAAAAACAGAAGAGAATAATACAGCAATGAAAAGATGAGGACGGACACACCTACCACAACAACGAGGATAAAAAACGAATCGCAAAGGAATTTTTTCAAAACCTATATACAAAAGAAGAAATTAGAGAAGAAGATACCATAGAATACTTGAACAAAGTAAAAATCCAGGAACTAAAAGAAGATCATATTGAAGCACTGAATAGACCGATCTATATGTTAGAATTGAAAGAAGCAAAGAAGAAATAGAAAAACAACAAGTCACCTGGAGCAGATGGCATACCACCAGAGTTTTATAAGGCATTCCAACAATCAATAGATGACATGTTAATACAAGTATATAACGATGCACTTTTAGAAGCTGAAGTCCCACAATCATGGAATGAAACAATAATCTGAGCTATTCCCGTTCCCCGGGTTGTTTAGAGTCTCAGGACCTGAGGCTCCGGCTGTTGTTATGCAACGCGAGGTCCGTTGTCAATAAGGCCCCCCTCATATGTGAGCTTCTTCAAGAGGGGGGTACGGACCTGGCCGGGATTACCGAGACCTGGTTAGGCCACGAGGGGGGGGTTCCCTCGTGGAGATGTGCCCACCAGGTTTCCTTGCATTCCATCAGCCAAGAGCTCAGGGCAGGGGTGGGGGAGTAGCGGTCATTATTAAGGAAGGTCTGGATCCGAGGGAGACCACTGTACCTCAGATAGCCGGGTGTGAGTCCATCTTTGTGAGGTGGGGTCGTGGTGGGCAGATGGGTCTGTTAGTCACGTACCTGGCTCCCTGCCACGTGGCAACGACCCTGCCCGAGCTTCTCAATGTTGTAGCCGAGGTGGCGGTTGATACCCCCAGGCTTATGGTCATGGGGGATTTCAACCTGCCATCTATCGGTGAAACATCTGAGATAGCCCGGGAGTTCATGGCTTCTATGATGGCCATGGACCTGACCCAGGTAATTCAGGGCCCGACTCATATCGGTGGACACACCCTGGATCTAGTTTTTGTCTCTGGTCAGTGGTTGAGTGGTCTTGATATTGGGGATATAGGTATGGAACCCTTGTCATGGACTGACCACTCGCTCCTTCGACTCGACTTTCTGACCGCTGCACCTCACTGCAGTGAGGCGGAACCGACCAGGTGGTTCTGCCCCAGGCGCCTGATGGATCCTGATAGGTTCCAGACGGAGCTTGGGCCATTTCCTGAGACACTGACACGCGATTCGGCTGAGGACCTGGTGGTGGCCTGGGATAGGGCGGCCAGTGGGGCCTTGGACTGCATCGTGCCTTTGCGGCCTCTGACCCGGCGTCGAACTCACTTATCTCCTTGGTTTACCGAGGAGCTGAGGGAGATGAAACGCCGGAGAAGACGCCTAGAGAGCGGTTGGAGGGCCAGTCGCTCTGAATCTGACTTGACACTAGTAAGAGCTCATATTAAGACTTACTTAGTGGCGATAAAAGCGGCGAAGTCTAACTATTTTGCCGCTTTTATCGCGTCATCAGATAATCACCCAGCCGCCCTGTTTAGGGTGACCCGCTCCCTCCTTCATCTGGGAGCGCGGGAGGATCCCTTGCAGGGTCGTGCTGAGGACTTTGTTCAATATCTGGATGATAAAATAACTCAGATTCGGGATGATTTGGTCGCCGACTGGGTTGGTTCAGGCGGGGTGACTGAGGCAGGTCTTGAGAGTGTTATCTGGGCTGAGTTCGATCCTGTGGCTCCCGAGGACGTGGACAGGACTCTGGGAAGACTGAACGCAACCACATGTTTATTGGACCCGTGTCCCTCCTGGTTGGTGCTGGCCTCCCGGGAGGTTACACGAGGCTGGCTCCAGGAGATTATAAATGCTTCTTTGAGTGAGGGTGCCTTACCGCCCGCCTTGAAGGAGGCGGTGGTGAGGCCACTCCTCAAGAAGCCCTCCTTGGACCCAGCTATTTTGGCTAATTATCGTCCAGTCTCCAACCTTCCCTTTTTGGCGAAGGTTGTTGAGAGTGTGGTTGCGTGGCAGCTCCCTCGGTACCTGGATGAAGCTGTCTATTTAGATCCGCTCCAGTCCGGCTTCAGGTCTGGATACAGCACCGAAACGGCATTGGTTGCGTTGGTGGATGATCTCTGGAGGGCCCGGGGTAGGGGGTACTCTTCTATCCTGGTGCTGTTAGACCTCTCAGCGGCTTTTGATACCATCGACCATGGTATCATGTTGCGCCGGTTGGAGGGACTGGGGGTGGGGGGCACCGTTTTACGGTGGTTCTCCTCCTACCTCTCCGACCGGTCGCAATCAGTGTTGACAGGGGGGCAGCGGTCGACCCCGAGGCGCCTAGTGTGTGGGGTGCCGCAAGGGTCGGTCCTCTCACCCCTCCTGTTCAACATTTATGTAAAGCCGCTGGGCGAGATCATCCGTGGTTTTGGGGTGGAGTTCCACCAGTACGCTGACGATACTCAGCTGTACATCTCCACCCCAGACCACCCCAACGATGCCGTGGAAGTGATGTCCCAGTGCCTTGAAGCCGTGCGGGTCTGGATGGGGAGAAACAGGCTTCGACTCAACCCCTCCAAGACCGAGTGGCTGTGGCTGCCGGCGTCCCGATATAGCCAGCTGACACCATCGCTGGTCATTGGGGGCGAATCACTGGCCCCCACAGAAAGGGTGCGCAACTTGGGCGTCCTCCTGGACCCACGGCTGTCCTTGGAGGATCACACGACAGCTGTGGCCAGGGGGGCTTTCTATCAGGTTCGCCTGATACGCCAGTTGCGGCCCTTTCTAGATTGGGACTCCCTACGCACAGTCACTCAGGCACTCGTCACCTCTCGCCTGGACTACTGCAGTGCTCTCTACATGGGGCTCCCCTTGGGGTGCACCCGGAGGCTCCAACTGGTACAGAATGCGGCCGCGCGGGGGATTATGGGAGTATCAGGGCGCTCCCACGTTACACCTCTCCTGCGCGAGCTGCATTGGTTGCCGGTGGAGTTCCGGGTGCGTTTCAAGGTGTTGGTAATGACCTTTAAAGCGCTCCATGGCTTAGGACCAAGGTACTTACGGGACCGCCTTCTGCCGCCAATTGCCTCCCACCGGCCGGTTCGTTCCCACAGAGTGGGCCTCCTCAGGGTGCCGTCAGCCAGACAATGCCGGCTGGCGACCCCCAGGGGGAGAGCCTTCTCTGTGGCAGCCCCTACCCTCTGGAATGATCTTCCTCCAGAATTGAGAATTATCTCCGACCTCCGGACGTTACGTGGGGCCCTGAAAACGCATCTTTTTCAACTTGCCGGTCTAGCCTGATCCCTGCTGCATTTTTAGAATTTTTAAAATTTTAAATTTTTTAATGTTTGTAGCATTGCTGCATTTTAATATTTATTTGGTTTTTAATTCTCAGCCTAACGTATATGTGTTTTAATTTTTAACTTTTATGTATTGAATTTTTATTTTGGCTGTTCACCGCCCTGAGTCCGTAAGGAGAAGGGCGGTATACAAATCTAATAAATAAATAAATAAATAAAATAAATAATCACATTAATACCGAAACAAGACTCGGATCCCACTGAAATCAAAAATTATCGACCAATTTCCCTCCTTAATGTAGATTACAAACTATCCACATCCATTATAACACAGAGACTGAAAAATTTTATTAAACATTACATACATCATGATCAAAATGGATTTATTCCCGGGCGACAAGTCCAGAACAATACAAGAACAATTACTGACACCCTTGAATTTTATGAACAAAGACCGGACAAACAACTAGCTTTAATTTTCTTGGACACACAAAAAGCATTCGATAATCTCAATTGGACTTTTTAAATAGCACAAGTGGAAAGAATGAAATTTGATTCATAAAGATTCATAAAGATAATCAAAAAGATATACTACATTCAAACCGCAAAAATATTAATTAATGGAAAGACAACAGAATATGTTCATATAAAGAAGGGGGTTAAGGGAAGGATGCCCCTTGTCGCCTATATTATTTATCTTAACGTTGGAGCTATTACTAGGAGGAATTAGAGAAGATACGGAAATAACAGGATTAAAGATAAAGGATCAGGAATACAAACTGCAAGCTTTTGCGGATGACATAGTACTCATCCTAGAAAAACCATTACAATCTGGATTAAAACTATTGACAAAAATACAACAATATGGAGAAGTGGCGGGCCTGAAAATCAACAAACAAAAAACAAAAATGTTAATGAAAAACAATACAAGTGGGGTAAAAGAAAGCAAACATAGTATCAATAGTAATAGGTACCTTGGGTACACTCCAAAAACATTGGAGCACAGTTTGAATATCATCAGCATTGACAAAATCAAAATCAATCAGCAATCAATTACAAAAGGCAGCTTTACTTGGAATGGCTTATGCTCCCCAACTAGGTGTGGGTTTTTTGGCAATAGTATAGAAGCAGTTTGCCTTTGTCCTTTTGTGGAGCGTATGCTTAACTTTCAAACTGGCACTTTATCAAGGAAGTGGAGAATCTAAATTTCCCTCCCGCATAATATTTATTTTGTAAAATTCTCCCTATCAATGGAGTGGCTTAATTAAAAAAAATCCATTGGCTATTTAATTCAAATCAAAGGTTTAAAGTCTTCCCTTTATAGTTCCCTCTACATGCATGTTAGTCATGATATGGAATAAGTTCTTCTGAACCTAGAGCACTGGAAAGATAAAACAAAACAAAAAATAGCTGCACTCTAAGCAATAGATTATCAAATTTACCCCTTGCTCTATAACCCAATTGCTATTCAAAACTCCCCCAGAACTCTGTTAACTTTGGCTTTGAACTGTATTTTGCCAGTTCTCAGAATGCAGCACCTTGTCAAGCATTCTAATAAAATCTTTACCAACTTTAGCAATGGAAACTTTTGTTCCAGTCTCCATTTCAAAGAGCAGCAAAGATTATAACATTTTAACCTTTTTAAAACACCTTCAAACACTGATCCTATATGTCTATTTCACACCAAGTATTAATTTATATCCCTGTAGTCCTACCTCTCTATTAAACATTTTAGGAGCAGCATTGTTTGTGCAAAATCCAATGAATGTATAAATAGATAATTAAAAGTGGGAACTGATAACTTCTTGGCACGATCCTATTAGCTAATAGTTTGCCTCTGGATTTCTAACCATGGAGAAAAGATTGATTGCCAAGGTAACAGGTAACAGTAACAGAGTTGGAAGGCACCTTGGAGGTCATCTTGTCCAACTCCCTGCTCACACAGGAGACCTATACTAGGGATTTGAACCTCCGAACTGCTGACCTTTCTGATCGACAAACTCAGTGTCTTAGCCACTGAGTCACTTAAATGTTTGATGCAGAGTACAGTAGAACAAAAGCAAAAAAGTATCAACAGTGTTTTTAATTCTAAGAATAATTGATATCCCTGGCTTATTAAGGGATACATTTCTTTTCTTTAGAAAGAAATTCTTTTAAGGCTTTGGTAAGATGTATATTTATTTAAATTTAGTTAACATATTCTTAAACTAAACAATTGGTTAATTTAAAAAAACTTTGAGAACTGAAACAAATAACCCATTTCTCCCTTTTTGAATATACTTGAATTTTTCTACAACTGAAGATTATTGAAGCAGGCTCTGTCATTCTTGCAGAAGACAAGAAGATTTTAACTGATGAGCAAGTTAGGAATTTTTATGAAAGCAAATCAGAAGAGGTAATAAATTCAAGAAGGTGGGGAGGTGAGGGCACAGTTATTGTTAAGATATAAAAGGCTTTCAATATAGAGGAAAAAATTATTAATTGTAATTACTGAAAATTAGCTGTGATATAAATTGTATGTTACCATGGTTGTGAAAGTTCAACCATATCATGCCTTTTAAATAACCCAGAATTTAACACTATATGAATGAATTTCTCTCAAGGCTACCTTCCCAAGCCTTCCCAAGGCTCCCTTCCCAAAGACTTAAAGGGTCTTCTTCTAGAATCATGAACAATCATTATTCTGATATAACAGTAATGAGACAAGATTTCTATCATTTCAACAATGACTGGGTGATGTTAAAAATATTATAATTCACTAGGAGGAATGGCTTCAATGCCAGAGTTAGAATAGAGCTAAAATAGCAAGAATAAAGATGTTTTGGTTCTCTGGTTTGAAAGTCTCACTAGATGCTTTTCAGATTTCCCAACTCAGTATCTCCAAAAGCAATAGAGTCAATTGAAAGTGATTTGGATAAAGACAGTTGGTGCCTGCAGGTATTCTTGGCACTTCCACATCCCAATCAGGAACTAAAAAACAAATTAAGCAGGTAAGGATTAAGGCAAATGGGTGTCTTAAACCTAGCATCCTCAACAAAAATGAAGATCCTATGCTCAAGACTAAAATAAATGTAATATTTGACAACACTTTCAAACCAAACCTTTAAAATTTAGTCACAAACAATGCCAAATACAATGTTTTAAATAATGTAGATTAAAGTTGAACACAGCAGATAAGGAGAATAAAAAAATGACTAAAGACAAGTGTGGCAGTGAAAGAATTAAGGGCATGATAGTGGTGGGGGAGTCTTTGGTGCTTCCCTTCCCTTGGTGCTCTAAGCTCATGCTTATTTTGCTTTAATTATTAAAATAGAGCTGAAAGTAAGAGTATGCCTGCAATATGGCATTTAGTTACAATATACTCTCTGGCATGACTTATTTTTAACAATTATGATCAAAGAAGATACTGAAGAAAGGGTAGATTGGAACAAAAATGGATTCTTGCAATTCAACCTATCTTACAAAGTTGTTGGGAAACAAATAAGAGGGAAATCTTGACCTTCTTAATAAATGATGGAGAATTAATGTAATAAATAAACAATTCTGGTTTTTTAATGTCAATCATTTAGAGGAGCTATTAGGTAGGTATGCTAGTTTGACATGGCAATTGTATTCTGTTTGGGGCAAAACAAGTTAGAGAAGCCTTCATTTTACAAAACATTTCCATATGGTCTGCCTAAAGAGTAGGACATGACAGTATTAGACAAGCTTTGATGGGGAAGGGCTGCATTTAACATGTGGAAAAAGTTTAAGAATGGCTGGAGATGAGGCAATAATATAAATGAGTAAAACCTGGATTTTTATTTTTCTGGATCTGGGAGATGAGAAATTAGGTCTTTGTTTTTTTAAGCATGTTAAACCAATGTAACAAACAATGGATATAAGCACCACTGTTCTACCCAATGAGATAGCTTATCCATCTTACAGTAATTTTATTGAATATTACAGTTAATGTTTACATTAATTGTATGTTAAAATTGAGAACAAATACTAATAAAAACATCAAACCATTCTTACTTAATCCACAAAGTGCTGCTTGATGGCCCTGGTTTTCTGATTTCTTTCGGGTAAAGGGGATTCTGAGGTTTAATTTAGAGCTGTATTGAGGAATTTACAAAGCATCTGGCTAACAAAATTGCTGAGATTCATTTTCAGTTGGAGACCAAGTGAGTATGGGTTTACTAGGGATGCTTGGAGAACAATCTTACCAGGGGTGGGTTCTACTTACCTTTACTACCGGTTCACAACGGGGCTGCACCCACACACGCAAAGCTCACCCACACAAAGCTCGCATGTGTGCTCTTCTGCACATGCACAGAAGCATTCTGATGACCTGGGGGTCGGTGGGCAGAGCCTCCCACCAGTTTTATTACCGGTTCTATAGAACCCTTGTGAACCGGGGGCAACCCACCACTGAATCTTATTCATTAACTGGGAACAGCTTGATCCTGTTGGATGTAAGGAAGTCGTCAGGATCCTTGGGATGATAAATATATTATATCCCTTTTTCCAGAAGCCATCACTGAACTCTATTATTCCTGCTAACTTTTATCCAGCTTCCCTTTTTATAAAAATAGTTGAGAAGGTAATGCTGCAGCTTAGAACATCCTGAGTGAAACAAATTATCTTAACTCCTTATACTCAGGTTTCAGGCCCAGATACAAGATGGAAATAGCACTGGTCACACTTCTTGATGATTGGGATCAGGCAGGAATAGGATGGAGGTGCATTCAGTTGGGCTCTTTTTGACTCCTTGGCAGTTTTTGATATCATTAGTCATGGCTTTCTTTAGGGTTAATTTTGGAGTTGAGAGTGGGAGACACAGTCTTGTGCTGGTTCACTTCCTTTCTCTGGGACTGGTCCCAATTGGTATTGGTAGGAAATGAAAGGTTCAGCACCTTTCTAACATCTATGTGAAGCTGTGGAGATCTGGGTGGGAAACAACAGGCTACAACTGAATGGAGTGGAGTGACTGTATGTAGAAGGCTCCTCTGAATATGAGAATTTCCCATCTTTGGCCCTGGATGAATTTGCACTGTTCTAGATGTACCTGGTATATAATCTGGGGGTCCTCCTAGTTTCACCACTCCTGCTTAAAGAGCAGGTGGCAGTAATGGCTAGGAAGGTCTTCACTCAACTTTGTGTTGTACACTAGTTATGTTCTTTTCTGGATCAAGAAGCCCTGCTTGGAATCCAGGAAGAGAGCTTTCTCTGCTGTTCCCCTGCCCTGTAGATTTAGATTTAGATTTAGATTTAGATTTAGATTTAGATTTAGATTTAGATTTAGATTTAGATTTAGATTTAGATTTAGATTTAGATTTAGATTTAGATTTAGATTTAGATTTAGATTTAGATTTAGATTTAGATTTAGATTTAGATTTAGATTTAGATTTATTAAATTTATATACCGCTCTACTCCCAAAGGACTCAGGGCAGTGAACAGCCAACAATAAAAATATATATATACAAAATTTAAAAGCCCAAATTAAATCAAATTAAATAAATTTGGCCCAGACAGAATTAACCCCCCCCCCAATTTAAAATAGATTAAAATTCAGATGCTAAAAGAAGAAGAGAAGTTAGGCCAGGCCCGCCTGGTGAAATAAAAAGGTCTTAAGAGCGCGGCGGAAGGTGCGCAGATCCGGGATCCTCCGTATCTCCGGTGGGAGCTCGTTCCAGATAGTAGGTGCCCCCACAGAGAAAGCTCTCCTCCTGGGGGCTGCCAGTCGACACTGTTTGGCTGACGGCACCCGGAGGTAACCGGAGGAGCCCCTCTCTATGAGAGTGTTCCAGCCGGTGAGAGGCTATTGGTGGTAGTAGGCGGTCCTGCAAGTACCCAGGTCCTAAGCCATGGAGCACTTTGAAGGTAGTAACCAAAACCTTGAAGTGCACCCGGAAGACCAGTGCAGCATCGCGCAGGAGAGGTGTCACATGGGAATGCCATGTCACTCCCATCACCACCCACGTGGCCACACTCTGCACCAGTTGGAGCCTCCAGGTGCTCCTCAAGGGGAGCCCCATGTAGAGAGCGTTACAGTAGTCCAGATGGGAAGTGACAAGGCATGAGTGACCGTGAGTAAGGAGTCCCGATCCAGAAAGGGACATAACTGGTGAATCAGGCGAACCTGATAAAAAATCCTCCCGGCCACGGCCGTCAGGTGCCCTTCTAAGGACAGCCATGAGTCCAGGAGGACACCTAAGTTCCGAACCCTCTCCGTGGGGGCCAATAATTTGCCCCCAATTGTCAGTGATGGTGCCAACTGACTATATCACGATGTCGGAAATCACAGCCACTCGGTCTTGGATGGGTTGAGCCTGAGCCTGTTCCTCCCCATCCAGATCCGCACGGCCTCCAGGCACCGGGACATCACTTCAAGGGCATCGTTGGGATGGTCTGGGGTGGAGATGTACAGCTGGGTGTCATCAGCGTACTGGTGGTACTTCACCCCGAAACCACGGATGATCTCACCCAGCGGCTTCACATAAATATTGAACAGGAGGGGCGAGAGGACCGATCCCTGTGGCACCCACATATAAGGGGCCTCGGGGTCAATCTCTGCCCCCCTACCAACACAGACTGCGACCGGTCGGAGGGATAGGAGGAGAACCACTGCAACACAGTGCCTCCCACCTCCATCTCTACCAACCGGTGCAGCATGATACCATGGTTGATGGTATCAAAAGCCACTGAGAGGTCTAACAGGACCAGGACAGAGGAGCACCCCCTGTCCCGAGCCCTCCAGAGATCATCAACCAACGCGACCAATGCCGTTTCCATGCTGTACCCAGGCCTGAAGCCCGACTGGAATGGATCTAGATACATCGCTTCATCCAGGTGCCGGGGGAACTGTTTCGCAATCACGCTCTCAACAACCTTTGCCACAAAGCGAAGGTTGGAAACCGGACGATTATTTACCAACATTGCCGGGTCCAGGGAAGGCTTCTTGAGGAGAGGCCTCACTACCGCCTCTTTCAAGGCGGCGGGGAAGACACCCTCACCCAATGAAACATTTATAATCCCCTGGAGCCAGCCTCGTGTCATTTCCCGGGAAGCCAGCACTAACCAGTAAGGACACGGGTCCAATAAACACGTCGCATTCAGTCCACCCAGGATTCTGTCCACGTCCTCAGGGGTCACAGGATCAAACTCATCCCAGATAACATTCTCAAGACCTGCCCCGATCCCTTCCCCTGAGACTACCCAGTCAAAGTCCAGATCTTCCCGAATCTGAGTGATTTTGTCATGCAAATATTGAACAAAATCCTTGGCTCTACCCTCCAAGGGGTCCTCCCGTGCTTCCTGATGGAGTAGGGAGTGGGTCACCCTAAACAGGGTGGCCGGAGGGTTATCTGATGATGCAATAAGAGCAGCAAAATAGCTACATTTCGCTGCTTTTATCGCCACTAGGTAAGTCCTAATATGAGATCTTACCAGTGTCCGGTCAGAATAGAATTTCTAGAATATCTTACCCCCAGAGTGGGCTTCCAAAACAGTATTAAGATCTGACTCTGCCAAATTGCCATAGGGGCTGAAGAGTGATATGTGACTCTGGGGACAGATGCTGATGTGAGAGTTATTGCCTGTGATTTTTTAAAAATTGTAATATTTTAATTTTAACTTCATTCTTAATTTTGTTTTATCTTTGGGGTTTTTTTAATGCTTTATACCATTTTTTATTATTATATTATAAACTGTCCTGGTCACTTAGTGAGGTAGGAGGTATAAAAATGTGAGAAATAAATAAACAGTATAGAATGAGGTTTAGGAACATTTAGAGGCATTTTATTTATTTTAGACAACTCCACTTTGGACACTGGCATCAATATGTTGGAAGACCAAGGAAGCAAAATTTCAAAAGCATCATCTGCTAGCAATAAAATTTTAAGATATCATAAAACGAAAAGCATATAGAACACAAATTCCCACACATAACATTTCCTGGCTAACTAAAATCTCATATTTTATTATAGTTTTCATTACCAGGTTGTTAGACAATTGGTAATAAATATAGTGATATTTTATATCTCATTAATATCAGGATGAATGCAGTGAAGTCAGTATCTTTCTTGGTATTTAACATAAAACATTTTTTTCTGCAGCCTGATTTTGAAGACTTTGTTTCATATATGTTGTCTGCACCCTCCTATATTCTGATAATATCTGAAAGAAAGCATGGCCAAAGTATGCCTTTTTTACATGAATTGGAAGCAGTGGAAGAAGAGGAAGAGGAGGAGGAGGAGGAGGAGGAGGAAAAGGAAGAAGAAGAAGAAATGAAAGAAAGGGGAGAATTTTTATCTCAGGCATGGAGGAAACACTCTGTGACACCTGTAATTGGGTATGTCATATATGCTTATATGTATGTATATATGAGAAAAATATTTATTTCCCAAGTTCATAATTCACAATTGGTATCAGATTGGATTCAGTCTTAAACAGATTCATTTGAACCAAATGCATTACATTAGTCTAATGTAAATCCCATTAAGTTATTAGATCCAATCATTTGTTCACTGAAGACAATTTTTGTTGAAATTAATGGGATTTATAACCTTGAATATCTTGTTCCCCAATCTGATCTAAATTAGCTTAAATTGCCTGGCTTCATTCAATTACTTGTCTAATGGCTATAATTTAGACAGACTTTAAAGATTAGGTTTATAATATATCATAGGATCATTGTGGGGCTGAAAGGATTTAATGTATTGAGGCTTTAATTGATTTTTGCAGAATTTATTATTTAAACATTATAACAGACAAGGCCAACTGTCATATCCCTGACTAAATTGTTCCTTTCATCTGGAATAATTGTCATTTCCACCAAGTACATAACTTCGAAAAGGATTCATATGTAGTAGTGAACTAGGAAAGTTAATAAAATCAAACCAAAATCAAACCTAGTAATCAATGAAATAATAGAAATCACAGCCAGCTTGCCCCCACGTAAGTTGCTTCAGCTTTTAATATGTTTCAGAAACTAATGGTGTCCACCTAAATTTGCAAGAGCTCATTAAAATAGAAGGAAAAAAGAGACCATGAATTCACATAAAGATTTGATTTTTGTGTTGTGATGAATGTATGTCCTGGTGTGTTCTGATAATACGAAAGAGGGGAAGGGAGAAAAGAAGATGTTAACCAAATTTATCAGTACTGTAATGTACATGCAGATATAATTATTTGAATACTTTTGTAATTAAAAAACCAGAATGGCAGTTTACTAATTCATTTGGACCACTTCTAAAACAGTCAATTCATCAGAATTTGAGAGAATTTTCAGAGGAAGATTTTTTTTTTAATTTTAAAACCAACTTTATTTAATATAAACAGATAAAAGATAAAAGAAAAAAAATTATAAAACAATCTTAACTCTAAAAACAAAGTACAATTCAATATTACTTATATTCTAATATTAATAAGCAAAAATTTTCTGTCTATGACATTTAAACATATAACCAAAGATATACATTTATCTTAACTTGCTGTAATATATATATATATTGATGGTGTAAATTTACTAGTTTTGGTTTCTTGATGTATTTAACATCTGTTTTTTCCCCTTGTTTGTCAATCCATTCATACCATCTATTCCAAATTTGATAATAGTGTGAGTCTTCCTTGTTATTTAATTTTAGAGTTAATCTATCCATTTCTGCACACCTATATATTTTTTGAATTATTTGTTCTCCTGTTGGCAACTTTTCTAGTTTCCAAGATTGGGCTAGAATTAGTCTTGCTGCCGTAAATATATGTAGTGTGATATATTTTATTTCTTTTTTACTTTCTTTTTTAAGTATGCCTAATAAAAAGATTTCGGGTTTTAGGTCTATCTTTTTTTTTATTATTGAAAAAGTTTTACAATAGAAAATTTTTTTCCATTTTCACCCCCCCTCCCCAGTCCCCCTCCCCAACCCCTCCCATCCTCCCTCAACCCCAACCCTTCCCTCCCTATCCCCCCCCTGACTTCTACAAGTTAAAAAAAAACAAAACTTAGAACAAGGGAAAAAGAAAAAGATTATTAAGTATTCAAATTCTCAATTAAACAAATTTTGAAAGAGGAAGAGAAAGAGAAAGAAGGAAAGAGGGAAAAAAAGTAAAAAACAAACAAACAAAGAACCAGACATTAATATATTTAAACAATATTTTTAAAAAAACCATTGATAGTCATTATAATTAAGAACACTATTATAATTCTATCCTAACTACACCCCTTAACTAAAGAAAAACCCCCAAAAACATAAAACATAAGAAATATATATGCATATATAGTTATAATCATACAGTTATATCATAAAGAGAATTGTCTTATTTAATTCATTTCTCAGTCTCTATAATCCAAATTTCAATCTTCTCTTCAACTTGATTGATGTCAAACATATTTCCTCGCATAGATCCTACTTCAATAATCTTCATCTTGCCGCTGCCCCCATCAGCAAAGTAAAACGTTTCTCCACACAACCCCCCGAGTGACTTTATATAAATAAAATCCAACCACGAAGATATTCACCCCTCTAGGAAGATTCATTCAAGCTAACTTATACTATACCTAAAAATAGGCTTTTGCAGCCTTAACATTCAAACCTTGAGAGAGAGAGAGAAAACCAACTAAGAGCTGCATTCCCAGATGTTCCTTTAAAATT
Source organism: Coluber constrictor foxii (assembly GCA_038048745.1). Lineage (NCBI taxonomy): Eukaryota > Metazoa > Chordata > Lepidosauria > Squamata > Colubridae > Coluber > Coluber constrictor. Next base: position 101,470,115 of record CM075961.1, on the reverse strand, counting down.
ATTTCAAATCCTGCCACCCTTTGCAATTCAATCCTTCGGGTTATAAGATATTTTCAATTTCATAGTCTTCTCCTAGATGATAAGTTCCACAAAAAATGTATAATTGGGTAACCAATGATCGCTGCTAATTTTGCAGCAATCTATCAGAACTCAGGATATCATGTCCAATCCAGGATAAACTTCATAGTAAACATTTTTATAATCCATTTTAATATATGAATTTAAAGTTAGTCCAACTCAGAATGAACTTTTAACAAATTGTTGTACTTCTTAAAAGAATTTTTATAATCCACTTTTTCCAGATCTTTCAATGCTTTCTGATTCAGTATCAAACAATTCACGATGCTCTTTAAATTTATCACCTGTGGTTTCCAGTCGGATTTCTTCGTTGACCTCTAGTTCCTGTCGATTAGCATCACCCCCCATGTCTTGAAGAGTATTGGACCTCTGTTGCTGGTCATCTCGAAGTAAAACTTTGTTTTTTGAATCTTCCTCCAGCAGTTCAAGGTCCTGTGATCCCCCAAGAACACTGAGGTGTTCAGTTTTCTCATCAGAAAAATCCATAATAGAATCCTCTGGACAACCACCAAATTCTCCTTTTATTTTTAACACACTTTGATTTTCTTCTTTCTGTTCACATTTTGTAAACTCTGTTTTTGACTTTTTATCCTTAAGATATTTCGGTGCTTCCTTAAAGATATGTTGATAAAAATATTCTGCTTTTTCAATAGTATTCAGACAATGTCTCACACCTTGATATCTAAAAATTATACCAACTGGAAAATCCCATCTAAATGGGATATTACTTCTCTTCAGTTCCTTGACCAAAAAATCAAAATCTTTCCTGTCCTTTAAGACCTTCGATGGTAGCTCTTTGAAAATCCTGATTTGTGTACCTGCTACCTGCACTCTATCAAAATAAGACTTTTGTAAAATATCTCTCAGTCTTTTATCAGTAAAGTAAACAACAACATCTCTAGGCAGATTCCTTTGTTTAGCCAAACGTGAGTTAACTCTGTAAACTTTCGCTATAGAACCCAAAATTGATTCATCTTGTAGCTTTAATAATTCTGCAAAGGCCTTTGCACAAGTTGTTCTTAAGTTTTCTCTGTTGTTTTCTTTTATCCCTCTTAGTCTGATTGCAGATTCCTTAGCCTTAATTTGAAGCATAATAACATCATTCTGAATATTATGGTTTTGGGCCTCTGCTTCCAGGAGTTTCGTTTGTAACTCTTGTATCTGAGATTCAAATTTATTACTCATCTCAATCACTTTCTTCCCCATTGCAGCCACCGCAGTTGAAAAATCTGAAGCTACTTGAGCAATAATTTGATTTAATTGGTCATATTTCCCAAAAACCAGTTCCTCAATATCCTTCTGTGAACCTTTTATCTTATCTACCACACTCTCTAAGGACCTTGTAATTAGCTCTTTTAACTCTTGTTCTGTAAGTCTCTGCAAATGAGACATTTCAACTTTATTCATCTGATTCAAGGGGGAGCCCCCCCTTCCTTTAGGTTTAGGCATCTTTACTTTTAAAAAGGACCAAAAAAAAGAATCCTTCTTACTTCAATAGAGAAAAGAAAAGAAAAGAAAAGCAGGAGAAATCTATTTAAATCAGCCTCTGTTCCTTTAAGTTCTTTGTCTGTGAATATTCCTTTCAAAGTCTTTCAGGACTAAACTCTGCACTCCATTTCCGCTATCACTTTCCTTTCAAGCAGAGCCAGTCGCCATCTTAAAAACTTTCACTTTTCTTCCTCTCCTTCCCCCTTCCCCCCTCCTCTTCCAAAAAAATCCGTTGAAAAAAATCCATACTTGCTTAAATTTTTCTTCTCTCTTTTCCAGCTTGCTCCAATTATCATTCCAAGTGTGGTGTTGCTCCCAGCATCTGGCTCCGCTAATTAGGTAATTAGCGGAGGTTCCTCTCGGCGCGGAAGATACCCTGGGGGTATGGAGGGAGCCATCCCTCTGAGTCCTCCCCAGGACAAAGAAAAAATCCTGGGGGGCTCAAGGAGGCTCAACCTCACCCCCAGAAGCTCTCCCTGCTCCTCCCGTCAAGGAGCAGGTTTTTCGAGCCGCCTGCCAGCTGTAAGGCGGCTCTAACACGCCGAGAGACCGGCGGGCATGGAAAGCCCGCCGCCAACGAGGAAGGCGCCACCAGAAGCGGTTTTAGGTCTATCTTTTCTTCTGTTATTTCTGTTATCCATTTTCCAATTTTCATCCAAAATTTTTTTACTTTTGGACAGAGCCACCAAAGATGATAAAATGTTCCCGGTGATTGTCTGCATTTCCAACATGTCGGGTTACAATTTGGATACATTTTTGCTAGTCTGGCTGGGGCCAGGTGCCACCTATACCACATCTTGTAGTGATTTTCTTTGAAAGTTACTGCCTTAGTTATTTTACAATTATTTTTCCAAATCATTTCCCATTCTTCTAATTTTATACTCCTCCCAATATTCCTGGCCCAGGCTATCATTTGGCCTTTGACTATGTTTTCTGCCAAGTTGAATTCAAGTAAATATTTGTAAGTCTTTGAAATTAATTTTCCCTCTTTTGTTTCTAGTAATTTATCTAGTTGATTGGGCTTTATCTCGACTCCTCCATCTTTTTAATATCTACTTTGTATTAACAGATACGGCCACCAATCTATTTTTATGTCCATGTCCCTAAGTTCTTGGCGGGATTTGAGTCTCCCATTTATATCTAAAATGTCTTTATATCTTATTATTTTTTGCGTAGTTACTGTATTGGGATACATTATATTTGGGTGTGTTGTTGCCTCTAGTGTGGATAACCATCCTGGGACTTTTATGTAGTGCTTGCGTTTAATTTCCATCCATGTAGTAATTAAAGAGTTTCTTATTATATGGTTTTTGAAATGTTTATATGTTTTATTTCCTATATTCCATAAATAAGCATGCCAGCCTTTTAATAGATCATGTCCTTCTAATTTCAGTACTCTTTGGTTATCTAAATTGACCCAATCCTTTATCCATATTATACTTGCAGCTCTGTAGTATTTTTCCCAGGCTGGTAGGCCAAAACCTCCTCTTGATCTATCATCTTGTAATATTTTTAAATTTATCCTCGGTTTTTTTCCCTCCCATATAAATTTTGCTATTAATTTATTCAAATTTGTGAAAAAAAAAATTTCTAATTTAATCGGGATAGTTTGAAACAGGTAGAGGATCCTTGGGAGTATGTTCATCTTTATCGCCGCTATTCGTCCTAATAACGATAGCTTTAAATTCCCCCATCTCTCTAAATCTTTTTTAATTTGTTGCATTAATTCTCCATAATTATTGTCTTTGATTGCTACATTTCTAGTTGTCAAATTTATGCCTAGGTATTTTATCTTTTTTACTATTTGTAGTCCCGATTGTTGTTCCAATTTTCCTATTTGTTTTATGTTTAGGTTTTTGGTTAAGATTTTGGTTTTATTTTTATTAATTTTTAACCCTGCCACCTTGTCAAATTTCTCAATTTCCTCCATCAATTTTATTTGTGTTTCTAATGGGTCTTCTATGCAGAATACAAGGTCGTCAGCGAAGGCTTGGACCTTGTATTCTTCTCCTTTTACTTTAAGTCCTTTTATATTTTTGTTTGATCTAATTCTCCTGAGCAAATTTTCCAGGGTTAATATAAAAAGCAGGAGCGAGAGTGGGCATCCTTGTCTTACTCCTCTACCTATTTCAAAATAATTTGTTAATTCCCCATTGACTAATAATCTTGCCCTCTGATTTGTATATATTGTAGATATTATCTTACCAAAGTTCTCACCAAAATCCGTATTTTTTATTTGTTGTGTCATAAATTCCCAGTTGACTCGATCGAATGCTTTTTGTGCATCCAGAAAAACAAGGGCTGCTTGTTTCTCTGGATGCACTTCGTAGTATTCTATTATGTTTATCACCATTCTTAGATTATTTTTAATCTGTCTTGTCGGTAAGAATCCGTTTTGATCTGAATGAATTTTGTTATTTAATATTATTTTTAATCTATTTGATATTAAATTCATAAACATTTTATAATCCGTATTTAATAATGATATCGGCCTATAATTACTAATTTGTGTTGTGTCTGTTCCTTCCTTGTGGATTAATGAAATATATGCCTCTTTCCAAGATTCTGGTATTTTTGCTTCTTTTAATGCCTCATTGTATACCTCTATTAATATCCCATTTAATGACGTTCCTAGTTCTTTATGTAGTTCTATTGGTAGTCCATCTGTACCCGGGGTTTTATTGTTTTTTTTGTTTCCTAATGGTTTCCTGTAATTCTTCCATTGTAATCTCCCTATTTAACATCTTTTTTTCCTCCTCCATTAGTATGGGCATTTGCTCCTCTTTTAAGTATTGATTTATTTCTTCTATTTCTACCTTTTCTTGCTTATATAGATTTTGAAAGAAGTTAATCGCTATCTCTTTCTTTTTTTTCTGGGCTCTGGTGTAATTTCTCTTCATTATCTTGCAATTGATGAATTATTCTTTTTTCCCTTTCCTTTCTTAATTTGTATGCCATCCACCTTCCTGGTTTATTTGCTTGTTCGAATTGATTTTGTTTTATGAATTTTAATGCATTGATATATTTTTCTTGTTCCAGTATATTTAGTTCGTGTTTGGTGGTTGCCCAATTAGTTCTCATCTGTTCATCTACTGGTCTTTCCTGTAATTTCTCTTCACAATTTTTAATCTCATTATAAATTTTATTATATTCTTTTTTCCTCTCTTTTTTCTTTTTGCTATTGTAAGCTAATGTTATTCCTCTGATATATGCTTTTGTTGTGTCCCATAAATTTTGTAAAGATGTTTGGCTTTTATTGTTTTCTTTAAAGAACCATTTCAGTTCTTCCTCTATTCTTTTAATATATTCTTCTTCTTTCACTATTTGCGTGTTCATCATCCATCTATCTTTACCTTTTCTCCATCCTCTCCATTCTATTATTAGTGGATTATGGTCAGCCCATTCATTTGCCCCTATTTCTATTGATTGAATTTCTTGTTTTAGGGTCTTCATAACCCATACCATATCAATCCTTGACCATGATTTATGGGGATTGGAGTAATATGTATATTGTTCCTTTTTAGGGTTATATAATCTCCAGATATCTACTAAATTTAATTCTTCTATGAGGGATAAGAATGTTTTCGGAATCAAATTTTTCTTGTTATTTTTTTTATTCTGGGTACTTCTATAATCTTTTTTAGTATCTATAATAGCATTAAAATCACCCAGTAAACATACATTCTCAATATTTTGTTCTATTATTCTTTCGTGTAGGTTTTGATAAAATTCTTTTTGTTGACCGTTTGGTGCATATATCCCAACTAATAATACATTTTTACCTTTAAGATTAACTTCAATCATTACAATTCTTCCTAAGTCGTCTACATATTTCAGTTTACTTTCTATTTCTTCTTTGACATAAACTGCTATTCCTTTTTTTTTTTTTTTTGTCGGCTAGTGATATATATAATTTCCCTAGTTTTTTACATTGTAAATACTTTTCTTCATTTTTTCTTATGTGAATTTCTTGAAGGCTGCTTTTTGTTTGATTAGTTTTCTAAATGTTTGTGCTTTTTGTTTGATTAGTTTTCTAAATGTTTGATTTCTTTTAACAGGGGAGTTGAGTCCATTTATATTTATTGATATGATTTTCAAATTTTTGTCCATTTTTAGGATTTAGTCCTTTTTCTTTTTGTTCCTTTACTTCTTGTCCTTTTTTTTTTGCTTATTCTTATGCTCTTGTTGTTACTCCTTTTTCTTCTTCTTTCTGAATTTCCCCTTCCTCTTCTTTTTCCTTCTCTTTGTTGTTCTCTTCATGTACGATTCTTTGATCTTCTCTTCTCGGTGTTGTTTGGTCCCTTCTCCTCGACTCCTCACCTCTATCATCTATTCCTTCTTGCTCCATGATCTGATCATATAGGTTTTGAGCTTTTCCTATCATATCAACTTTTATCTTCCTCCCCTTCCAGTAACTAACACTCCTTCTGGCATCAACCATCAGAATAGTATTTGTTTTTTATTTAATAATACTGTGAGGAATGCGTAGTCTGATCCTTTTGGGTATTTGCTTTAGTGTTATTATTTCTTTTTGTTTATGCTATATTGGCTCTTCTTTGGCTATTTTAAAAATAATGTCTCTCACCTTCTTCCTTACAAAACGTATGTGGACTTCTCTTGGGAGCCTATGTTGTCTTGCATAGTTCGTGTTTACTCTGAACACCTCGTCCATTTCATTGATGATCTCATCCTTCTCTCTTTGCAGAATCTCTGCAATTATTTCAGCCATTGTTTGGGTCAGGTCTTCATCTCTTTCCTCCCGCACGTTTTGAAACCGTAGATAAAATGAAGCTCTTTCCATTTCCAATTGTGCTATGGTATTTTCAAGTTCTTTATTGAGACCGGTCATTTTTTCATCTAGCAGTTCTATTTTCTTTTCTGTTTGTTCTGACTTCTCCTCTATGGCTGTAATCCTTTGATCATTTTTAGAAATCATCTCCTGGATAGAGTCCATTTTCCCATCTAATTTCTGAATATCTTCTTTGACTGAATTTTTAATTTCATCTAAATCTCTCCTGGTTTCTTCGTGGTTTTTAAACATACATTCCTGCATTTTTTGCATAGTCTCTTGTATGGTTGTCAATGTAGTCTGTACTATCTGCATATTTATGGTCCCAGTTTGTTTTTCGGCTGGGAAAATTGTTTCTATGGTTTTCTGCGTAGCTGAAGATGCCATTAGTCCTACTGATGTTGGAATAGCCTTCTTCCCTGTCTTTACCGTTGTTATTGTAGTTGATGACATTTCTTTCAGAATTTTATACTGTTTTTCTAGAATTCTGTCTACTTTTTCCCAAATTAACATCCATTTCTCAGTCAGGTCAGAACTCTTATTTCCCTTATTATATTGTTGTTATACTATTGTTGTTATAAATTTAAATAAAGCTAAATAGTTTCTATTTCAATCACTCCTCTGCCAAATGCCTTCTTATATTCAATGATTTAATCCCAATCTATATTGCCTTGCTGAATTTTCTTGTATTTCTATTAATCCTCTATTAATCCTCTGTTGTTGTAATTAGTTTTCAGTACAATTAATTATATTATTCCAACTTATGATCTATAAATTCCTTATATAAAAGTCTATATTTTGCAATATAGCTTATATGACTAAATAACTATATAATAATATTCTGTCACTAAGGAAATTACTTAATATTACTGTTAAATGTTCCTAAAGATTTAATCTCACTTAAAACATAAAAATCAAATTTGCTCAATATTACAATATTTAAACAATACTAGTTTCAATATATATGTCTATCAATTAATACTATTTAAGGTAAATTAATCTTCTAAAAATATATTAATATAGCTAAAGAAAAATTAATTAAGAGATAATTACAAAACTAGTTTCAATATATATGTCTATTAATTAATACTATTTAAGGTAAGTTAATCTTCTAAAAGAAAAAATATTGATATAGCTAAAGATAAATTAATTAAGATATAATTACTTATAAATAAATTACTATAATGTTAAATACACAATAGAAATATTGCCGGAAGATTTTTTTTTTAAATGCTTGCTATTCTCATATTTTGTTACAGCAATAGCAACCTTGGCTAATGTCACAAGTATAAATCAGTTATTACATTGTTATGTATCTGAATGGGAACTATCTGGGAATGCCAGGCCAAAGGGCTAAATTGGAAACACCTCAGAAAAAAGTAATGGCAAATCATTTTTGTGTTGTTGCCAAAGGACCTGAGGAAGTAGCCTCTTTGATGCTTGCTTGCTATTGGCTGCCATAGTAATGGGGAGGTGGGAAGATTGGCAGTTGGTGGGGAAGTGAGCTGGAGTGAAGACAGCTTGTGTGAACAAAATGGGAGGGATGCTCTCATGATTTACTGCACAGCTGAATGGAGTTGTTTATACCCAGTCAAGATAAACCATCCCAGAATACCAGATGGACGAAAACACCTGAACATGTGTCCCACATTATACCATATGGGATGGGGATTGGACATTCAGCCTCAGTCCCTTGAGGAAACTTTTAATATGTAACTTTCGAGCCTTTTGGCTCAGATCTTGCTTTTCTTTCGTTGTTATCATGTCAAACCCAGTAAAAGTACCTCTTCTCTACAAACATGGACTTGTGGGTTTTCTTTCTTGGGTTTTGAACAGAGGCACACCTGACATTTACCTTGTTTATTATAATACCAACACCACTTTTGCATCTCTTTTTTGCCTTTGATAATTGATATGCAATATTTGTTATTTTTCTTCAGGATCAGAGTATTTAATTTTGAAGATGTTGATGATAAAGTAAGTCCTGTGTTAATATTAAATACATTTTTACATTATTTTCCTTTTTGTTAGTTTGAAAGAGATGTTGCAAAATCAAGACCTGTTACATCACTGTGATATTCAAGATCGTGTTGAAGAAACAAGCAGGCAACTTGCCTTCTTTTTCTCTGATTTTTCCAAGCAAAGGAATGAAAAATCTGTTGAGCGAACACTGGCATTGATCAGACCTTCCGTTTTAAAAGAAAGAAGAGGTTAGTGGCAATTTTACAGACACTTTGCACACAAATGAAATATATCGCACTTTACTATTTTTACTAGGGTTTGATAAAAAGAAAGTGAAAGAAAGGCAGAAATTGTGGTGTTTTATGAGATTGGCTAAGAGCTGACAATATTTTAGACAGATGTTTGATGTATCTGAAAAGTTACCTTTTCTAGCTTGAGAAACCTATTCTGATTCAAAGTCCTGGCATATTTCTTTGTTAGACTTGACACTATTTTTAAATGTATACATTACAGTTTTAACCCATCTTTTTGCATATAAAAAATAAAAAACAACAGCAGGGCATTTTAAAACAAAAAGATCTAAAGAAATGTACACTTAATGTACACATTGTGTACAATGTACACATTGTACACAAATGTACACATTGAAACATACAGACTTATTCTCTCTTTTTTTCCTCTCTTTTTTCTTGTGTGAATGTAAATAAAAATGTGTGAGCTATAACCCAAATTAATTGAAAATTTAAAGAAAAACTACTCTTAGAAAGCTCAACAGGAAAATGTTATGGAACAGCCTCTTCCAACCTTGAAATCTTTCTGAATCCCCCAGCTAGTATGGATATTATTCTGAGTACTGGGATTAATGAGAGGCTGCCCATATATCAGAAAGCTAACACAGAAATATATTGTGTATTTTAAATAATCATTATACATGAATATTCTCAAGCAGCAAATATTTAACTGCACGATGAATCATAGTCATTTTGCTATGGAAGATTGCTTTGTGTTGCTGCACTCATATCCTAATTTTTCATTCAGCAAAATTAAAAAATTAAAAAATCTAAATAATAATCTAAATAATCCTGTCTCAGTCCATTATAGCTCTCCTTATTATTTAGTTTGTTTGTTTATTTATTTATTTATTTTATTAAATTTATATACCGTCCTTCTCCTTGCGGACTCAGGGCAGTGAACAGCCAGAAATGAAAAACAAATCTTACAAAAGTTAAAAATTATTAAAAGTAACTAATATAAATTTGGTCCATTAGTTAAAAACAATTCAATTAAACTTAGTATCAAAAAATCTAAAAAGTTTTTCCCATGGGATTCAGGCCAGGCCGGCTAGCTGGAAAAAGTACGTTTTTAAGGCTCAATGAAAAGTCCGGAGGTCAGAGATCATTTGCAACTCTGGAGGAAGATCGTTCCAGAGGGTGGGAGCTGCCACAGAGAAGGCTCTCCCCCTGGGGGTCGCCAGCCGACATTGTCTGGCTGACGGCACCCTGAGGAGGTCCTCTCTGTGGGAGCGAACCGGCCAGTGGGAGGCAATTGGTGGCAGTAGGCGGTCCCTAGTACCCAGGTCCTAAGCCATGGAGCGCACCCGGAAGTCCACCAGCAGCCAATGCAGCTCCCGCAGGAGAGGTGTCACATGGGAGTGCCCTGTTGCTCCCATAATCCCCCGCGTGGCCACATTCTGCACCAGTTGGAGCCTCCGGGTGCACCCCAAGGGGAGCCCCATGTAGAGAGCATTACAATAGTCCAGGCAAGAGATGACGAGCGCTTGAGTGACTGTGCGTAAGGAGTCCTGATCTAGAAAGGGTCGCAACTGGCGTATCAGACGAACCTGATGAAAAGCCCCCCTGGCCACAGCCATAGTATGTTCCTCTAAAGACAGCCATGGATCCAGGAGGATGCCCAAGTTGCGTACCCTTTCCGTGGGAGCTAATGATTCGCCCCCAATGATTGTGATAGATCTGTTTCCTCCTTCAATAGCTTTCTTATCAGTGTTAATGGGTTTACTCTCTCCAGGTATTGGAATATAGCTGTTAGATCAGAAAAAAAGTATAGAACATGAAAGAAGATGTTTACATTGAGGCACAGAATAACGTTTGAGGCCAAAATTGATTGGATAGCTGTATCATCCTCATATTAGAGAAGCAGCAAAGTAATGCAGTCTATATAATTTTTGCTTTGCAGAATCTATTCTGAATAGAATTGTGGAAAACGGTTTTGAAATAGCCATGCAAAAGGAAATCACCTTATCAGAAGAACAAGCTCGTGAATTCTACCGAGAACATGAAAATCAAGATTATTTTCCATATCTTTTGGATCAAATGACCAGGTATCCAAGTTAAATGCATTTTCTACAATACAGCATTCCATGAGTAAATATCTTACTCATTTTACGTTATTTTAGAATAGGAAATCATAGTATCACATATTATATGCAGAAGCTATGAATCCATGATGATATCACAAATCTGCAAAAATTTATCAGAGTTCAACTTCTAGCACCAGTGGGCTTCTATGTGAATCTTGTTACTATCCAAGATCATCCAAGAAGGGCAGAAATTCAGTTCTTGGATTGAGGCCATCACCTTGACTGCTTTTGTCTCTGTCCCTATGGTACCATTTGTTATTGCCCAATGATTGATTTCATTGTGCAGTCACAATGCCTCTGTCAATTTAATTTAGCAGTTTTCAGTGATAGAACTTGCACCACAGACATTATTATAAAACTCTTGTAACAGAAACAATAAACAGTAACAGAGTTGGAAGGGACCTTGGAGGCAGTGGTGGGTTGCTCCCGGATCGCAAGAACCAGTAGTAAAAAAAATTTAATAGTTCGAAGAACCGGTAATAAGATTGGCTGGCCACGCCCCCAAACCAGTTCCCAGCCATTCACTGTTCGCTTACCCCGCCCACTCCCAATCTATTGCTGCCTCCTGAGTCCCAGCTGATGGCTAGAGGGAAAAAAACTCTTTAAACTCTTGCCGCAGGGCTTCAAAGGGCCGTCCTACAGCTGATCAGTGTTAAAAGAAAACAAATGAGTAGACCGGTGCCTGCAAAAATAGAAAAAAATGCCCCTTTCAGCTTCAGAATAGGTTAATTACCACAATTTGATTAGATCGGTCTCCCAACTCAGCTGATTTGCTCTCAGCTGTTTTGCACAGGGGTCTTTTGCTAGGTGCAAACAGTGCTGGAGCAGGGTTTTTTTCCCCTAGCTATGCTGAAAAAGTGAAACTGAAAGTAAAACAGGGTCTTTGCTGCAATGTGACAAAATGAGGCAGAGAGAGATTTCTTTTTCTTTTTCCTCACCAAAAGAGGTAGGTGCAAAACTGCAAACAATGGGAAATTTAGGGCAAAAGACGAGAGTTCAAGATTTTAAAACACAAAAGAAAAAAAGCTCTATTTAACTAGGGAATTGTAATAATTGAGATACTATTAATTGTATATTGTGTTGAAAGCAGAAAGGTTTAAGTTGTCGTTTGGAGGAATATATGGAGGAAGTTATTTGGTTTGTTATTATTGGTAAATATAATTAATTGATTTGTAAAAAATTGGATTACATGGAAATAATTGGAATATTCATGTTCATATTGATTAATATACAAAAAAGATAGTTATATAACTAATTTATTTATAAATGTTGAATTTGTATTAAACAACTGTAATATTACGTAATTAACCAATGTGAGGATGGATATAAAAATAGATGACAATGGGAAGGGGTATAATATAGAATAGAAGGGAAAAATTGAATTTGATTAAGATTAGAGATGAGGATGAAGGGTAATATTGTTTTTTTTAAAAACAGATGAGAAATAAATATGGCAAAAAGGAAATACAGAAATTGTAAAGTTAATTGAAATGATTAAACACTGTTTAAATTTGTGAACAGGCCAAATACTCTGTTCAAAGAAAATACATTGTATGTGTGTATGTGTGTTTCTAATTATTGCTATTTATTCATATTTGTTCTCTTTTATTCTTTAAAGTTTAACAATTCATTCTTTATCTTAATATCTTTATATTTGTTTGGGGTTGGCTTTCTTCCCTTTCATCTTTTTTTATTGTACAGCAATCTTTCTCCTCAAACCTACCAACTCTCTCTTTTCTTTCCTTCTTACTTTTTCTTCCCCCCCCCTCTTCTTCTCCTCCCTACTTCCCCTTCCTTTCTCCTTCTCCTCTTCCCTTCCTCCCTCTCTTACCCTCACTCCTACTCTAATTTACCTTCCCTTCCTTCATCCCTCTCTATTGCTGTATCCTTTTATGCATATGGACTACTCAGAGGGCTGAAAAAGTTATTTTTGACTGGTCCTCGCACTTTTGACCAATCCTCGAACTTACGACTGTCCTCACATTTTACGTTTTTGCCCTATCTTGTCACCATTGAGAAGAGAAGCAGTTGTGAAATGAGTGACACGGTTGTTAAGAATGCTGCAATGGGCATAAATGATGACCAGTCATAAATGCGAAGACTGGTCAAAAGTGCGAGGACCTGTCAGAAATAACTTTTTTCAGCCCTCTGGGTAGTCCCTATACACATAGCTAGCCACACCCACCCAGTCACATGACCTCTAAGCCACACCCACAAAATAAGCCACACACACAGAACCGGTAGTAAAAAAAATTAGAACCCACCCCTGCTTGGAGGTCATCTAGTCCAATCCGCTGCTCATGCAGGAGACCTATACTAGGGATTTGAATCCTTGGTTAGGAAAAGTACAATGATTATCAGTCTCAAAAAGAAAAATATTCTTAAGGCAAAAATTATGTGGAGAAGGTCTTGTTAGCAGTAGTAGTAGTTGTAACTATCATTATAGGCTGCTGGAGAATTCTAGTTATTTTAGTAAGTCATTAAGGAAGTTTAAAATAACAGAAAGTTATTTCATGAAGTTCTCACTTCATGAAATTTGAGATTGTTCATTGATTCCCAAAAGATGTTTTATGTGAAAGCAATTTTAACAGTATCACTTTAATAACATATAGGATAATCTCATCAACTCTTCAAGTCAATATTTACCGTTTTGGGGGATTTTGCCTTAAACAGATTTTTATGGTTTCCTGTGTAATTGTAAACATTTTTAATTTTATGAAGAAATTTGGTTTTGGCTTTTTTTCCAGAATATTTGTTGGTTACATTCCAGAATGTTTGTTACTGAATTTATATTCATTCAGAAGAATAAACAAACAAACAAACAAACAAATAAATAAAGCTATATTTGTCTTGACCAGTGGGCCAACTCTTGCTCTTGCTTTGGTACGAGAGAATGCAATCCAAAAATGGAGGGATTTACTTGGCCCAAAAATAATCCAAGAAGCAAAGGAACAATACCCCCAAAGGTAATCTTTTTTTATTGTAATAATGGCATCCTGGAAACTGTGTTTTATTTTCTCTATTGAAGTTGTCCTCTCTTGTAATGTTTATGACTGGATAGTATCTTATACTACTTCAGCATGTTATAGCAAACTATAATACATGTTGTGGTCCACCAGTGGCCTGTGAAGCTGGCAACAGAGTCAAACAGTGAGGAGGTTGGGGAGGAACATGGGCCAGTCCTGGAGTCTGGGGAAGGCTCAGACGAGGGTTCTGCATCAGAGGCAGAGAAAGGGTCATCTGGGAGGTACATGCTGCCTCTGGAGCCTACAGAGTCGGACCACAGTGAGGCAGAGGAACAGGGGGAGCCTGTTCCCAGTGTGCACATGCGCAGAGCTGCCAGAAGGGAAGAACAGTTAAAACAAAAAGGACAGTTTAAACTAAGGAGTAGGGCTTGGAGATGATTGACCTCTCCCATAAGATTTAAAAGAGGAGCAAAGGCATGTGGGCCTTTGCAAGAAGCAACGTTGTTAATTCTGTTCATTTTAAAGTCTGAAGCTCTGTTTGATTCTGGACTCCGTGTTGCCAATTAGGTCTTTGGCAGCGTGTCAAGGGAAATAAAGGTGGGTGAGTATCAGCCTTATCCCAAAGGACTCTTTACAACTATTTGGGACTCAGCTGTGAATGAACAGAATTCACTGCTGTTGCAATAAAAGAGGTTTTTGGAACTACTGATATGTTTTACTGACTCAAGAAGCCTAGGTCAGAACAATACACAATACAGAAATATCTTTGCAAAAGACACTTCTCTGCAGTCATTTCTTTGTAGGAAATCATATATTAACTTAAAAGGTACAGATATAAGTTTCTTTTTATATATATATATACACAGTATAGTTATTTTATATATTTTTTTAAATTTTAATTTAATTTTATTTTTATTGATTATGCACTTTCCGCCGCGCCCTAAAAATATTTCTATTTCAACAGGCGGGTCTGGCCTAATTCTCCTTTTAAATTGGATTTTAAAAATGTTTATATAAATTAGATGTTTTAAATTTTTTGAGCCTTAATTATTTAATTTATTTTAATAGCTTTTAACTTTTGTATGAAAATGGTATTTTATTTTGGCTGTTCACCACCCAGATTCCCTCTGGGAGTAGGGCAGTATATAAATTTAATAAATAAATAAATAAATAAATAAATAAATAAATAAATAAATAAATAAATAAATAAATAAATAAATAAATAAATAAATAAATAAACAAAGATATAAAGACAGTACAAATGCAAACAAAACCCCACCACCCACAAAACCTCTTCCCGGATGTATTGGCATTACCTGATACAGATATAATGTTCTTGGTAGTATTTTCATTTTTATTGAGGCAATTCTACCCATTAATGACAGTTGTAATCTATTCCAAATTTCCAAATCGTTTTTTATTTGTTTTAATAGTTTAGTATAGTTATCTTCTTTGATCGTAATTGCTTTTGCCGTCAACCAAATACCGAAATATTTTATCTTCTTTACTATTTGAATTCCCAATTCTTCTTCTAATTTCAAACTCTGTGTGTGGGTCATATTTTTCGTCAATATTTTTGTTTTTTGTTTGTTTATTTGGAGGCCCGCGACTTCCCCCTATTCCTCTATCATTGCCAACAGCCTGGGTCCCGATAATCTTGGATGTTCCATGATGAAAATTACATCATCTGCAAAGGCAAGCAGTTTGTACTCTTCCCCTCGAATTTTGAGGCCTTTGATATCTTCCTCCTTCCTGATTTCATTTAATAGAACTTCTAATGCTATTATGAATAATAGGGGCGACATGGGACATCCTTGCCATACTCCTTTCTAAATGTCAAAAATTTGTGACATATCGCCATTTATTGAGATTTTTGCTGTTTGATACGAATAAATGTTATTAATCAAATTAAGAAATTTCTCTCCACAGTTCATCAATTCAAGTTGTATTTTAAGAAAGGACCAATTCAAATTATCGAAAGCCTTCTGGGCGTCGAGTGAAATTAGGGCCACTTCTTTGTCTATCTTCTGATTGTAGTATTCCAAAATATTTATGATTGTTCTCAGGTTGTTTTTGATCTGTCTCCTAGGTATGAAACCATTTTGATCAGGATGTATATATTTATGAATTATTACTTTGAGTCTCTGTGCCAATATTGACATAAATAATTTATAGTCCACTTTGAGTAATGAGATTGGTCTGTAGTTTTTGACTTGGGTCAGGTCTGTGTCTTCTTTGTGTATTAATGTAATGATGGTTTCTGTCCAGGATTTGGTATTTCGGCTGTTAGTAGTGCTGCATTAAAAACTTGTAACATTGTTTCATCTATTGGTTGCTGGCAATATTTGTAAAATTCCGTAGGAATTCCATCTAGCCCTGGAGTTTTATTGTTCTTTTGTTTTTGAACTTTTCAATCAATTCAAACATTGTTATGGGTCGATTTAGAATCTCTCTGTGTTCTTCTTCAAATTGTGTGATATTCGCTTTGTGGAGGTATTTTTTAATTTGGTCTTCTGAGACATCTTCCTGTCGATAGAGTTTTTGATAGAATGTTTTAACTATATTTTTTTTATCTAAATGTGTATGATATAAAATCCCTGATTCATCTTGGAGTTGGTGAATAATTCTTTTTTCTGTTTGCTTTTTTAATTTGTATGCCAACCAGCATCCAGTTTTATTTGCATGTTCAAAGTTGGTTTGCTTCGCCATTCTTATTTTCTGTGCCAATTCAGTTTTTGTAGTTAAATTCAGTTTGTGTTTGGCCAAATTAAGTTTTTGTTGAGCTGTCTTGTTATTTGGATGCTGTTGTAATTTAATTTCCTCTATCTTAATTTCTTCCATTAATTCATTCCTAATTCTTTGTTTCTCTTTATTTCTTTTCGCCACATATGCGATAGTTAAGCCTCTAATATAGGCTTTTGTCCCATAAGTTTTGTAGTGATGTTTGGTCATTTGTGTTAATTTGGAAAAATATCTTAATTTCTTTTTCTATCATTTGTAGGTATTCTTTTTCCTTTATTACACTTGTATCCATCTTCCATCTTTTCTGTTTTTGAAAACCTTTCCAAACTATTTTGACGGGATTATGATCAGCCCAAATGCTAGGCATAATTTCAGCATCATATGTTTCCTTACTTAATTGAGGTATCATCCAGGCCATGTCCAGCCTGGACCACGATTGATGTGGGGCAGAGAAATATGTGTATTGTTTTACTTTAGTATTCAATTCTCTCCAAGTATCATGTAAACTCATTTCGTGTGCCAAATCCTTGAATGTTTGTGGCAATGTCTTTCTTTTAATTTTGTTCTTCCTACTATTCTGATAATCTCATGGATTTACGATCGCATTAAAGTCACCCACAATACAAACTTTTTCATAATCCAACTCTTTGAGTTTATCATGTAATTTTTTTGTAAAAGTCTGTTTGGTTTCCATTGGGACATAAATAGCTACTATCAATATTGTTTTTGTTTCCAATTTTACTTCTATCATTAACACTCGACCCTCTTTATCAGTGTGAATTAATTTAGTTCTTATATGGTCTCTGACATATATTACCACTCCTCTTTTTTTGGAATCTCCTAACAATATATAAATTACTTCTAATTTCTTGTCTTCAAGTACTTTTTTCTGTTGTTTTCTTATGTGTACTTCCTGTAGTGTAATTATATCTGCCCCTAGTTTTCGCAACTTAGTAAATATTTGATGTCTTTTGCTTAACCATTTATGTTTATGGAAATGAGTTTTAGTTCTTTTTCCATTTTTGCTAGTATTTATTTATCCATGGTTTTGAGTTTTGTTGTGTTCCTTGTTACTCTTTGTGTAGTCCCCATCACTTCCTCCTTTCTTAACCTCCCCCTCGCTTGATCCCTCTCCTCCTTATTTGTTGTTTGTGTCTCTTGGTCGCTAGAATTTTGTTCTTCTCTCCTTCCTCTACTTTCCTGTTCTCCTTCATATCCTAGATGTTGGTCAACAAACTCTTGGGCTTTTTCTACAGTATCTACTCAGAATTTTTTCCCTTCCAATGAGATAAGTACCCCTCCTGGTACAAGCCATCTGAATTTTATCTTGAGCTTATTCAGTTGTCTAGTTAGGAAATTGTAATCTCTACTCCTATCCCTGGCCCTTCTCGGTACTTGTTTTAATGTTAGAACTTCCCTGACTTTGTACATTACTGTCTCCTCTCTCATTTTTCTATATATTTCTTTTTTCATTGTTTTCTTTGTAAACCTAATATGTACTTCTTTCGGGAGTTTATTTCTTCTTGCATAATTCGTATAAGCTTTATAGATTTCATCAATTCCACTTCTTATTTTGTTCCTATCTTTATGTGTCGCCTTTGCCATTATTTCAATTATGATTTCGCCCAAGTCTTCATCTCTCTGTTCTTCTACATTCTGGAATCTTAAATAGAAAGATGCCTTCTCCATTTCAAGAAATGTCAATGCATCTTCAGTATCTCGGGTCCTCATCGCTTGTAGATTTTCCATTCTTTCCAACCTGGTAGCTGTGGCTTCCGCTTTTTCTTCTCCTTTATAAATTCTCTGTTCATTGTCCAAAATATTTTGTTGGATTTTCACTACCTTTTCATCTATATTTTTAATATTATCTTTGATCTCCCCTATATACAACCACATTTGTTCATGATTCCTTTTGGTTTCATCATGGTTAAGAGTCATCTTATCTTCCATCCTTTTCATTCCCTCTTAAATCATTGCAAGTGTGGCCTGAATATTTTGCATACCTATAATAATACTAGTCATCTCTTTATCTATCAGTTCTCCTGTTTTCTGTTGTACCGGGGAGGCCACCAATAATGTTTGGGTTGGGGGAATCTTCTTAGTTGTTTGATGTAGCTGAAGTTGCCATATCTATCATATGTGTTATTCTTGACCACAATTTCATAAATTTAGCAATCACTTAGTTGATGTTTATAGCTTAAATACAAAAATATTATTACGAGGCTATTTGAAAATACTTCTAATCAATAGTGCAACAATATAATTACAGAAGAAGAAAAGAAAAAAGAAAAAAAGAAAAAAATGGAGGGGGAAGAAAGAGGGGGGAGTCAGGAAAGGAGGAAACAACGGGGAAATGGCAAGCTTCTAAAAATTCATCAATTACCTTACTCTTCAATTAATTAAAAAATATATAATATATTTCTCTAGTGATTTTATAATAATTCTAAAATTAAATCAGTATCAATATCAATGCTTCAATTTTATATGTTCTCTATATACCCTTTTATCCACCAGGTTTTAACTAATTTAATTGTTATAGGTCTAGATTGATTAATTTCATGTAAATAAATTTATCAACTATGATCAAATATAATGCACTTAAATAGTTTAACTAAATTTAAATAAACAAACTATTCTATTATTAATATTAAGAAAGAAAAACTAATAATTTGTCTAATGTTATTTTCCAATCATATTACGTTCTAGTATAATATAATATGCTTTGGCCAAACCAGCCGAAATTTTTATTGTTCGTTTGTTTTTATTTCGTTATGTGGACTTATCCTTCTTCCAATCATTCACTGTGCCAAAATCTGGATCTTTTTCACCTTAAATCTTTTTCGATATCCAATTTGGTCCACTGCATTCAACTTGTAACTCCAAAGTCCAAGTCCAAAATTCTTACATCCAATATCTGCTACTCAATGTCTAATCCTCAGTCACAAATTGTATCCAGATAGTTCTGTGTTTATTAGCCAAAAAGTCAAAAACTCTCACTTGTATCCCGATCTTCAAAAGAAATGTCACTGAAAGTATCGAAAATGGCAACAATTCGTAACAATCCACATAAATGAGTTCTTCTGGATTCTATCACTTCTTTCTCCACACTTTCCCTCGATCTGTTTCATCCAATTCAGCCCGATCAATCCAGTTAACATCAATAAAATCCGGTATAATCATTTTATAGCAATCTGTCCAAAACCCTTCTTCCAGTCTTTAGCACATCACAGTCTTCACGCTCTCTCCATTCACTGCAATATTGCATGATCTGTTCTTCTGCTGTATTTATCCAATTCGATCCACTCAATCCAATATATTTAGGGTATTAAATTATCACCAATTTAATCGTGATATGTACAGTTCACAACTACCTTCTCCGTTCTCTCTCCATACACAGTGGTTGCTCGAATTATTTTTGCGCTGTCACAATCTGTCAAAATGGCTCTGTTCTGGTCACTCACTCCATTGCCGCTTCTCTTGTCTCTCTTTCCGTCTCTCTAGCACCAGCATCTACTTCTTGTTATCCAAATACTTTGGGTTTAAATTTTCTAAGTTTCAGTCTTCTGCTAATGACTTATTTTTGCTGTTAATCTTCACTTCCCACTTACACAGTTTCCAGTGCCTCCGGCCAGCCCCGAAAGGCCGGTTTTTCTGCACTCTGGACTAAGGGATTTATCTTGTATCTTCGAAGGGGTTGCAATCCCCTCCGAGGTCCTGAGATGCTTCCCTTTCAGCTATTGATCTCTCCACGATCAATAGCGCCTGTTTTGGCTCCAGATGTAGGATTGTTAGGAACCCAGGAATGGAGCCCCATCCCTTTCGTTCCTAATGCGCTGAGGTCACTGCCGGAAGTCCAGTATAGTTATTTTATAAACAAACATGCAATACATAATCAATCATTCAGTGTATCATTTAGATGTTTCTATTGTGTCTTCATCTCCTTCTTGCTCCTCCGACCTTCATTGTTTCTTTATTTTTCCCATTTCTTTATAATAACATTCTCCCCATACTTCATTTATTATAACATTTCTTGTTTACTATTAATACATTTATCTATATCTCTTCTCTTACCAAATGTAAAATTGTCTCCAAACCTTGTAATATTCTGAATCCTCTCTTTCCTTAATTATCAAAGTCTGTCAAAGTCTGCCTATTCATTTCTGCTCAATCTAATTTTTTCTTAATTACTTCGTCTTCTGAAGGGATTTTCTCTACTTTCCATCTTTACGCAAATAATATCCTCACTGCAGTTATTACATGTATAATCAAATATACCTTTTCTTTACTAATTTTCTCTGGAAGGGTACCCAATAGGAACAGCTCAGGTTTTAAATCAATATGTTGTTCAAGCATTTCTTCTAACCATGTTTTAATTCTAATCCAATAATTTCTTGCTTCTGGACATGTTCACCACATATGATAGTACAATCCTGGTGTCTGATGGCATTTCCATCATTTAGCTGATTTGTCTTTAAACATTTTTGCCAATTTTTCAGGTGACATATGCCATCTATAAAACATTTTATATTGGTTCCCTTTATATGCAGTATAAATTGTTAATTTAAAATTCCTTTCCCATAGCTGCTGCCATTTATCTAGTTCAATTGAATATCCAGAATTTTTTGCCCAAGCTATCATTGTTTCCTTTACTTGCTCTTCTTCTAATTCAATACTAAATAAGAAGTTGTATATTTTTTTGATTATTTTATCATCTGTTCCTGTGAGTTTCCTATCCAGATCTGTCATTTCTAAATAAAAACATGATTTTGCATCTTTTTCATATCTTATTTGTATTTGCATGTGGGTATACCAATCCATCTCAATCCCTCGTTCTTCTAGTTCTTGTTTCTCTTTCAATTCCCCCTTATCTGTTAATATATCTGTATATCTAAGCATATTTTTGAAATTAATAATATTTGGGTGAATTAGTGCTTCCATTATTGATAACCATATTGGAATTTTCAAATAGTATTTCTCTCTGACCCTCTCCCACGCCAATAACAATGCATTTCTTACATAGTGTCTGTGAAAATATGTATGCATTTTACCATTCCATAAAAATGTATGCCATCCCAATTGCAAATCATGTCCTTCCAAAGTTAATAATCTTATATTTCTTAATTCAATCCATTCTCTCACCCAAATCAATGCTGCTGCTTGGTTATATAATTCCCAATTCGGCAGTCCAAATTCTCCACGTAGTCCCACATCCTGCAACATCTTATATTAATTCTTGCTTTTTTCCCCTGCTATATAAACTTTCATATTATCCTATTGAGATATTGAAAGTAGGTCTTTTCAACTTTTATCGGGATTGTTTGAAATAAAAAAAATAGCCTCAGTAATATATTGATCTTAATTGTTGTGATCTTTCCCATGAATGATAACTGCAAGTTTTTCCATTTCTCCAAATCTTTCTTGAATCATCTTTTTAAGATATAATAGTTATTTTCTTTTATCGTTACACATCTTAAGTTGATTATATTCCTAAATATTTCACTTTCTTCACAATTTGTATAGCTAGTTTCTCATTTAAATCTCTTTTTAGTTTCTGGTTTAAACCTCTAGATACAAGAAGAGTTTTTTCCCGAATGCCATCACTCTGCTAAACAAATAATTCCCTCAACACTGTCAAACTATTTACTAAGTCTGCACTACTATCAATCTTCTCATTGTTCCCATCACCCATCTCCTCCCACTTATGACTGTATGACTATAACCTGGTTGCTGGTATCCTTACGATTTATATTGGTATTGTTTCCTGATTGCTTATTTGTAACCTATGACTATCATTAAGTGTTGTACCTTATGATTCTTGATGAACGTATCTTTTATTTTATGTACATTGAGAGCATATGCACCAAGATAAATTCCTTGTGTGTCCAATCACACTTGGTCAATAAAAATTCTATTCTATTCTATTTACTTTTCTGTCATATTTTTGTTTTTCTTTGTTTATCTTTAAACCCTGCCACCTCTCCATAAGATTCTATTTGTTCTAATAATTTAGGCTCTGTTATTTGAGGTTCCTCCAATATAAACACTAAATCATCTGCAAAAGCTTCCAGCTTATATTCTTCTTTTTAAATTCTCATCCCTCTTATTTCTTCATTCTGTCTTATATTTCTATTTAAAACTTGTAAGGTCAACACAAATAACTATGGTGATATCGGACATCCTTGTCTTGTTCCTTTTGCTATGTTAACTTTCTCTTTCATCTCTCCATTCATCATTATCTTTGCCATTTGTTTATCATAAATAGTTTTTATCATGTTTGTAAATCTCTCTCCAAAGTCCATTATCTGTAATTGATTAATCATAAATTGCCAATTCACGTTGTTGAATGCTTTCTGATCATCTAGAAATATCATTGCCATTTGTTTTTCTGGATGCATCTCATAATATTCTAAAGTGTTCAAAATTATCCTCATATTATCTCTAATTTGTCTTTTAGGTAAGAAGCCATTTTGGTCCAAATGGATAAATTCATTTAATAGTCTCTTCAACCTATTCACCACTATTGAAACAAAAATCTTATAATCCACATTTAGTAGTGAAATCGGGCTATAATTTTTTATTAGTTGCAAATCTGTATCTTCTTTAGGTATAAGTGTAACATAAACCTCCATCCAAGAATCTGGCATCTTAGCTTTCACTAAAAGTTCATTGAATAAATCTAGCATAACAGTACTTAACACCAGTGGTGGGTTGTCCCCGGTTTGGACTGGTTCTATAGAACTGATAGTAAAACCAGAAGGAGGCTCCGCTCACTGACTCCGACATCATCAGAATGTGCAAAACAGTGCGCACACATGCAAGCATGTTGTGACTCCAGCCCCAGAGGCTGATTTATCTTCATATGCTGAGTCAGAGGATGATATGGAGGAAGCTGGCACGAGCTATGTGCCGGAGGGGCCATCTTCACTGGTGAGTCAGCAAGAACTGACAGATGCTGACGTGCCTCTGGACCCCAGCCAAATTGAGGAGGAAACAGAGGCCAGTAATGAGGAGATTATTGGATGCAAGAGAGAGACGTAGGAGATGTCATAGAGAACAGCTATTGCCATGTCCCAAGAGGTGTGGTCAGGAGACGTAGGGCTTCACCCTACAAAGTATAAAAGGGTGTGGCTGGGCCGGAAAGGCATAGTCAGCAACTTGTTGGCCTTTTGGATGTAGTGGAGTTTAGAACTGCTAATTTTGAGTTTTGAAAAGGAGTCTGCATTCCTGCATTAGTCTACTGGCGTTCTGCCAAGACCTCTGGAACATTGCTTTTTAAAATTCCATTCATTTTTTAATTGTATTGTTTTGTGTATCTTTTTGTAATTCTTTCTCTAACATCTTGTAGTCCTCTTCCAGTTCTTTCTATATTTGTCTTTTCTTTTTATTCTGTTTCCTAAATATGTTATTGCCAAACCGCTAACACATGCTTTCATTGTGTCTTATACATTCTGAAGTGATGTGTCTTCCTTTTTATTTATTTTTAAAAAGAACTCTAGTTCTTTTTCCATAAACTGTTGGAATTCTTTTTCATTTAATATTGTTTGATTCAAAGTCCATCTTGTCTTTTTCTTTTGTCCTTTCCTGTTACTATCATTGGGTTGTGGTCCGCCCAAATATTTGTTACAATGTTTACATCTTGTATATTATCTATAAGATTTGTTGACATCCATATCATATCTATCCCAGACTATGAAATATGTCTATTTGAGTAAAAAGTATATTGTTGTTCTTTCACATGTCTTTTTCTCCAACACATGCTTAGTTCTTCTGTCATTGTAAAAAAAGATTTTGGGAGTGTTTTTCTTATTTGCCTTTGTTGTTTTATCCACATCTATTACAGCATTAAAGTAACTCATTATACATATGTGATCATATCTGCCACTGTTAGCCTTCCACTGGCCAGTCCGCTCCTACAGAGAGGGACTCCTCAGAGTGCTGTCAGCCAAATTATGTCGGCTTGCAACACCCAGGGGGAGAGCCTTCTCTGTGGGAGCTCCTGCCCTTTGGAACAAACTGCCCTGGAAATACGCAAGATCTCTGACCTCCGTGTTTTTTGCTGTGCCCTCAAGACCCTCCTGTTCCGGCAGGCGGGACTGTCAATATAAATGAATTTTAATTGGAGTTTTAAATCTTTGGGTTTTAAATTAATTTTGGCTGAAATTATTTAATAATTTTTAAATAATTTTTAAACTTTAAATTGTAATGTCTATGTATTGTGTGTTTTTACCTGGCTATACACCACCCCGAGTCCTTCGGGAGAAGGGTGGTATAGAAATAAAATTAACATTAACATTAACATATTCCAATTCTAGTATTTTCCTGTGTAACTTCCCATAGAATTCTTCTTGCTTGTTGTTTGGTGCATATAACGCTACCAAGAGTATTTATTTAAAGTTCATTCTCACTTCCACCATCAAAATCCTCCCTTCTTCATCTATAAATATTAATTTAGGGTCTAATTTTTCTTTAATATACAAAGCTACTTCTCTCTTGCTTTGTGGTATCAGTGAATAAAACTCCTAATTTTGAATATTCTAATAATTTAGTGTGTTGTTTTCTAATGTGTACTTATTATAAACCTATAATGTCCATCTTTAATCTATTAATTTGCTTAAAATTCTATTCCTTTTTGTTGCCAAATTCAGTCCATTTACATTTATTGATATTGCTTTCATTTCTTCTTCCATATTTACTTATTACTTGTTTTTAATTTTATCACTCTCTTATCACACTCTTAAAGGATGCTCTTGCTCCTTCTTAGTGCTCTTTATTCCTGTTCCTTTGTCCTTTCTTCTTTTTCTTTTACACCTTCTGTGTGTTCAGTCGCTGCTCCCACTCCATCATTTAGCAGTCCATAAAATTGCTCATAGAATAATTTTGCTTTTTCAATGGAGTCTAATCCATGTCTTTGTTCTTGCCATGTCACCAAAATTCCTTCTGGTATTAACCATCTGAAACTTACTTCTTTTGTTATTAAAAATCTTGTTAGGAAGTGATATTCTCTCCTCAAGCCTCTGACTTTTCTGGGTATTTGTTTCAATACTACTATTTCTTTGTCTTTGTATTTCAATGCTGTGTTTCTTGTTATTTTTAGTATCTTGGTTTTTATTACTTTCTTTGTAAATCTTACATGGATTTCCCTCAGTAATTTGTTTCTCATTGTGTATCTTGTATGTACTCTAAAGGCCTCATCAATCTCATTCAAAATCTTCTCCTTAGGTTCTTCCATGACCTCTGCCAACATCTCAGCAATCACATCTGGCAAATTTCCCCCTTTTTCCTCCTCTATATTTTGAAATCTTAGGTAAAAATCAGAATGGTCCATCTGCAATGAGATAATTGTCCTCTCTTGATTTTTGTCAAGTGATATTATATCAATTTTTCTTCTAGTTCTTCAACTTTCTTTTCTGTCAAATCTATTTTTTCCTCAACTTTTTGAATTCTTTCTTCATTTTTCCCAATCAACTCTTTCATTTCTTTTAAGTTCTGTTTCAAATCATCATGTAGTGACTGCATAAAATTCTTTAGCTCCATTGCTTCTGATATTTTTTGTGTTTCTGTCATTGAGGAATGTGCTGTTTGATGTAAATGAGCTATAAGTTTCCTCATGATGCTATATAAGATAAATTTGCAATCCACTTATGGTTTATTTGTAATCCAAATATCTAATCCTCCCCGTTGGGTGAATTAGAAAAAATTAAAAATGAGGTGAAAAAAACAAACAAACAACAACAAAAAGAATCAATCACCTCCTCAAAAGCAATATATGAAAAATATTGCCAATCCAAAAATAAAAGGGAAAAAACTAAAACAAAAAGCCAAAAAAGTAAAACCAAAAAAAAAAAAATCTTAGAAGCAAAGAGAAAGGTAAAAGTGGGGAAAAGCAAACAAGATTTCTTCAGGCTCTTTTTGCCTTAATCCAAATTCTATATAAGTCACTTCTTTTCCAATCATGCAGAGAGAGAAGAAAAAAAAAGAAAAAAGCCAAGAAGAGTTCTACCAAAAACCAATCCAGAACTAAATACATCAAAGAGCTCAAAGAAGTAAATAAAAAAGCAAAACAGGGAAAATAAAAATTGAGACATGGGACAAAGTTAGCAATCCAATCTCTCTCTCTTGCACATCTGTTTCCTTATCACTCCAGTCCAGACTATCAAGGTCAGATTAAAAGCAAACTTTCTTTTTCTTCTGCCACTAGATGGCACTTAGACTATTTCAGTAAAACACAGTGTTTCAAAGTTCCAATTCTTTTTAGTACTTTTTAGTTAGTTCTAGTCAGTAATTTACATCAAAATTATTAGAAGTCATTCCATCTTATTGCAAACAGGAAAATTCAGTCAGTTCTCTATCTCCTCTTGGTTAATCCATACTTTTAAAAACAATTCCCAATCACTTTCCTTAACTCAATCAAAAAAAAAAACAACTCATCCACTCTCCCTCCTCGCTACCAGCCTCTTTTCCACTCTTTTTTCTTTCAAGTGGGTCTGAAGAGGAACTTTTAAAAAGATTTTTTTCTCACCTAGATGAAACACTCTGTCTTCATCTTCTTCTTTCCACTATGACCGCCCCCAGCTTCCTAGCAGCTTCTATGTCAGATCCCCAAAAAATGTCATACTGCCATTCAAGTGGAGAAGGGGGAGACTTGGATTCGATTTATTAGCACGGCCTGTGTCATCAGATGTTTTACAACCTATATCCTGGCGCCAGGTATTTATATGATAGCCATGTGGGTTGTCTTACTTTAAAGGATAGTGGTGGGAATGCATGTTTATTCAGGTTCTCAATGGAAATGGTAAAGAAAACATTTTCACACATGTGTATTGGTTAAAACCTGCATTCAGACTTAAAGGGAGGGGTCTCTACCACTTTAATCCTACTGCTTTGCCTAAGGGTATTCAGATTGTGCTTTAGCTGGATGGCTTTCACTTCTGCTTAATAAAAGAATCCTTTTGAACAACTACGTTTCAAGAGTTCATACTTTCTTAGGTTGGAAGGAGAGGTGATCCTTACAGAAAGCACAATCTGCAAAACGGTCAACCCAGAGAAGCAATCTTTACTCTACTGAGGGGACCTTGCAAATCATGTCTGAACGAAGCAGAGAGCTGGGAGAAACCGATTGCTTGGGAGAGACAGTAACTGCCACCCAGTCGGATGCCTGCCTCATGCACCCCATCAGAGAAGATGAGGTAACCCTGGGGAATCTGGAAAAGCCCTGTTGGTCGATTGGCATCGGGAAGAAAGATGGCTGGGATGAGAGAACCAGAGGAGTCACCCTCAACTGTGGCAACCGAAAACCAGGGTGGAAATTGGAACTAGAAGTTGTTGCTGACCAGTGGGGACTGACCGAAGCACCCCTGAGGGAGGACTATCTGAAGAGGCATATAACCCAATTGGTGATGGAAATTTTGGAAAATCTCAACATCTGAAGGGAGCCAGGACAACAACCAAAGGGCACGGAAAGGGCAGCAGTCATGGATGATGCCATGGGAGCCTGCCTATTAAACAGAGGGTGCAGCAGCAGGGGGAGAAGACCCAGCAAACCCTCCCCCCAGGCAGCACGCACACTGGCACCCATTCCCAACCAACCCCAGGGTCCTCAACTGGAAAGAGAAAATTCCCCGCTTGGGGTGAAGTTTGATGGGAATCCACAACAATTAAGATTCTTTGTGGCACATGTGCTAACCTACATGCAAGAGTATGGATGTGATTTCCAAACCCAAGGCTACCAAGTGCGAGTTGTGACCCTAGCCCTAGAGGGTGCCACTGCCAGGTGGATGGTGACCCTGCATAATGCTAATGCACCAGAACTGTGGGATTTCAACCATTTCATGATGGCCCTATGACGTTGATTTGAGGACCCACTGGCAGACTGCAAATTATGCGACCACATTAAGGTGGTGAAGCAGGGGCGACGGCCAGTAGCAGAGTATACTGAAGAATTCCGGGACCTTGCGTGCCGGGTGGACTGGCCAGAAGATATTTGGTGAGCTGTTTCAGGGACGGGCAAAGTGATGATCTATACAATGCCTGCGTGGCCTGAGGGGCACAGAATGACCTACATGAATGGTATGTCACCGCTGAAGAAACTGAGATCGATATGGCCAGAAACCAGTATTGAGCGGGGCGAGCATGGAAGAAATCCTCATCCCAATGGAAGCAAGAGCCCCTCAAACCACAAACCACATTCTCTCCAAGATCTTCAGCCTGTTTCAAATGTGGAAAAGAAGGGCACCAAGCTGCAGAGTGTCGTTCACAAACACCCACCCGGAACCACCCACCAGGGGAGATGGTGCAAAAACAGGTCGGTATGGGAAGGAGAATCATTCGGAAGTGATCCAGATGATGAACCACTGGCATGCAAACCAATTAAACAGCTTACCCTCCCCTTAAGACTATTCATCCCAATCCAAGACAGGGAGATAAGCATCTCCGCTTTAGTGGATTCAGGGTGCACCCATTGTTTGATCAGTCCAACCTTAGCAGGAAGGTTAGGAATTAATGTAAGGAAGCTGAAAACCCCCATTGCTTTCTGCCAACTAGATGGGTCAATAGCCGGAGGAGAGCCAGCTTCTCTAGCCACTGAGCTTCTACATATAGGCATCAGAAGCCATGAGGAAAAGCTTACCTTTATAGTGGCACCTGGCATGGAATGGCCATTGGTTCTGGGCCTTGCATGGCTAAAAGAATGGAACCGAGAAATCAACTGGAAACAAGGCATCATAAAATTTCAGAAGAAGTGACTCTTGCTGAATATCCACACAAAGGAATTGAGGGGGCAAAGAATCAAGAAACAGCCATGCCTAGTCACGCCACACCATTTGAGAACATACCCATAGAATACAAGGATTTAGCTGAGGTTTTTAGCTAAAAAGCCTCAGATGAGCTCCCCCCCCCCCCATCGTGTCACTGACTGTGCAATAGAAATCTTACCAGACGTGAAACTCCCTAAATCCAAGATGTACAGCATGTCACCGAGGGAGTTGGAAGAACTGAGAACATTCATTGAGAAAAACCTAGCAAGGGGTTTCATTGAGCCAGCCGACCAAAAATTGCAGCTCCCGTACTCTTTAGAGAGAAAAAAGATGGTTCAAAACATCTGTGTGTTGATTTTAGAAACCTCAATACAATCAGTGTGCAGAACATGTATCCTCTCCCCCTTATGAAAGATATGTTAGCATATCTCGCTAAAGGGAAAATTTTTTCAAAGCTGGATTTAAGGGAGGCTTACTACCATGTCAGAATTAAGGAAGGGGATGAGTGAAATACAGCATTTAACACCCCGCTCAGTTGCTACCAATTCAAGGTGCTCCCCTTTGGGTTGCAAGGAGCTCCTGCAGTGTTTATGCAGTTAATAAATGAAGTGCTGCATCAGCATTTATATAAGGGGGTTCTGGTCTGTTTGGACGATATTTTAATCTATACTGAGACCAAAGCAGAACATGTGAAACTAGTCAGGGCAGTTTTAAACAAACTCCGTGCTGCAAAACTTTATGCCAAACTTTCCAAATGTGAATTCCATCAAGAGAAGATTGACTATTTGGGATACCGCATTTCCCACCAGGGGGTTGAGATGGATCCTCTGAAAGTGCAGGCTGTACTTGATTGGGACCCTCCACGCACACATAAACAGTTACAAAGCTTCTTGAGGTTTGCCAACTTTTACCGCCAGTTTATCCCTGCATTTGCTCAGATTGCCCTCCCCATCACCAAGCTCTTAAAAACAAAGGGGGAGGACAGTCCTAAACCAATGTAACCATTGAATGGACTATGGAATGCCAAGCGGCATTTGAAAAACTTAAACAGCTGTTCTCAGCAGAACCAATTCTAAAACACCCAGACACGGAGAAACCATTTGTCATACAAGCAGATGCCAGCAATGTGGCAATAGGAGTGGTATTACTTTAGAAGAATGAGCAAGACCAACTACAACCCTGCGCTTACACATCCAAAAAGTTGAATGAGACTGAGCAAAGGTGGGCTATTTGGGAGAAAGAGGCTTATGCAATTCGTTGGGCTTTGTTGACCTGGCGGCACTTCCCAGAAGGCAGTAAAACCCCTTTCGAAGTCTGGACTGATCACAAAAATCTAGAAGTCCTAAAGACCCCAAGGAAATTCTCCCCAAAACAAGTACAATGGGCTCAGTACTTTAAACGGTTTGATTTTACTCTAAAATACCTCCCAGGGGAGAAAAACTTTCTGGCAGATGCGCTATCCAGAAAACCGCAATGCAATAGTGCAAAGTCAGACGTAATCAAACTTATAGTACAAAACAATCAACTAGCTGCTAAAGTAGTCACCAGATCCCAGGCTAAACAAAAAACATTGATGGACAATGACACCACCCAAACTTTTAAACAAGCATTGACCACTAATGAATGGTTTTTGAACAACAAATCCAGCTGTCTGATGAAAGAAGACTTGGCTTGGGTGGGTGGGAAGTTGTATGTCCCTGCAAGCCAAAGACTATGCTTAATGGAATGGTGCCATGACTCCAAATTAGCTGGACATTTTGGGTTTGTGAAAACTTTACACCTGATTAAAAGGCAATTTTGGTGGCCATCACTAAAAAAGGACATAGAAAGCTATCTAACTAGCTGCCCCATTTGTGCAGCAGTAAAAAGACACTAAGGGAAAACCCCAGGTCTATTGCAGAAGGTAGCTGAACCCTCAGCGCCTTGAAGAAAGATCACTATGGATTTCATTGTGGAATTGCCAAACAGTGAAGGAAATACTGTTATTTGGGTTGTGACAGACCTATTTTCAAAACAGGCACATTTTATACCTTGCCAAAAGATCTCAACTGCTAAAAGTTTAGCCAAATTATTCTTAATATACATTTATCGACTTCATGGTGCTCCACAAAGGATCATCTCCAACAGAGGGGTTCAATTCACCTCCAACTTTTGGAGGGCATTTTTGGGTTTACTTAGTACTGGACAGGGGTTGAGCACATCCTTTAATCCTTGTACTAATGGTAATTCTGAAATTTTGAACTCGGTGCTAGAACAATATTTAAGATGTTTCATTAATTTTCAACAGGATAACTGGACTGAACTTTTGCCTTTTGCTGAAGTTGCGTTTAATAATGCTGTACATTCAAGCACTGGTTTTACCCCTTTTAGAGTAACAACAGGCCAGGATTTCAGTCCCATGCCTGAACTACCCACAGAAGAACCCACCATCCCTTCACTTAAGGAGTGGATAGATAATTTGTAAAACACGTGGCCAGTGGTTAGATTAGCCTTACAGGAAGCTAGAGAAGTTTTTAAGATTCAAACTGACAACAAAAGGATGGAACCCAAACCTTTTCATATTGGAGACAGAGTATACTTATCTACAAAATTCTTGAAATCATTACAACCTTCAAAGAAACTAGGGCCAAAGTTCACTGGACCTTTCCCCATCACTAGAATCATCAATCCAGTAGCAGTGGAACTACTCCTTCCAAAGACACTCAGGCAGATCCACCCAGTATTCCATATCAGTTAACTCAAAAGAGAAGTAATCTCATTCCTCAGACCACCTGCATCTACACCACCTGGGCCTATCATGATTGAAGGTGAACAACACTTTGAAATCAAGGAAATCCTTGACTCTAGGATACACAGAGGGAAAGTCCAATTCTTAGTTGCTTGGAAACATTTACCATCAGCACCCAATGAATGGGTTGCTGAACACCATGTTAGGGCTCCAATCTTGCTGAGAAAATTTCACTCCTAATACCCTAACAAACCTTGTTGATATACTATCCTGAAATCTTGAAATCTTGTGTATATTTGTTTTTTACAGGTGGACCCTTTTCTTTTCTAAGGAGGGTAGCATGTCAGATCCCCCAAAAATGTGATACTGCCATTCAAGTGGAGAAGGGGGAGACTTGGATTCGATTCACTAGCAAGGCCTGTGTCATCAGATGTTTTATAACCCTATGTCCTGGCACCAGGAATTTATATGATAGCCATGTGGGTTGTCTTATTTTAAAGGATAGTGGTGGGAATGCATGTTTATTCAAGTTCTCAAAGGAAATGGTAAAGAAAACATCTTCACACATGTGTATTGGTTAAAACCTGCATTCAGACTTAAAGGGAGGGGTCTCTACCACTTTAATCCTACTGCTTTGCCTAAGGGTATTCAGATTGTGCTTTAGCTGGATGGCTTTCACTTCTGCTTAATAAAACAATCCTTTTGAACAACTATGTTTCAAGAGTTCGTACTTTCTTAGGTTGGAAGGAGAGGTGATCCTTACAGGTCACTTTCTCCACTGCCCAGTTTGAGGAGCTTCTTCTGATCCAATCAGGGAGTTTGCAATCTCCCTGTGTCGGTCAGTATATGCTCCTCTTGTTCATCATTTCTGTCAGATATATATTTATGGTCGTGCTCATTCGGTTCTATGAAAAGTTATTTGGTCAATACAGCTTCAGGTTCAAAAAAAGGTTGTTTTATTATTTACAAAGTATATACATGCATACAATAATGAACAGGGTGTCCTGTTGCATTTTTGTTTTACCCTAACTGTATGACTCAGATGTTGAGATGAGAGAGAAGTTCACTTGTTGTCTTGTTGATAGATAGATGAGAGAGAGAGGGGGGAAAATATCCAAGTGATTTCTGGGTAAGAATCCAATAAGAGAGTTCATTGGCTGATATAGTCACATACGATGTCTGTAAAGACTTAACCCCTTCTAGTCTCTGGTGCAATATATGCAGGCAATATCTGACAATCTCTATAGGACGACTTAGGTCACTTGGGATCACCGGATAGGAAAGATATCAACGGTTCTTCATGAGCCTCTGAAGAGCCAGTCGTATTGCTTCATTGGCCACAACTCCTTGGCACAGATATAATTTTCAACAATGTCTTTAAGTATCTTTTTTAAAAGGACATTATATTAATATTGTGCAAGCAGGAACTTACACTCATGCAATTACAGAAAGACAAAATATGCAAGATTGTATGTATTTTATATATTACTGACATTGAATTTAGTGACTGAAAATGATTACTTTCTTTTCTTACATTGTTATTTATTTATTAAATTTGTATTTAATAAATATGACTGTATTATTCAATGAAAAGTTTAACTTCTGAATTAAATCACTTCGGTAACTCATTTATTAATAACGTTTGGATTGGTTCCTAAATTATTGAATAAAAAGTCATTCCAAGGCTGTCTCTCTCTAGCTTTCAGAAAACCTCAGATCATCAAAATATTGCCAACAAACAAGGGTCAGACCATGAGAAACATTTTGCAGAGCCCCTTAAGAAGTCATTTTTTCCTTCCTAACAATACTACATCAACATTCAATATACTGAGCTTCACCATTTAAATAAGAGAAACTGGTTATGGTTAAGAAGTATTCACTACTACATCTGTATTGCCATATGCAAAAACTCTACATTGTTCAACATTTATTACATTGCCCTTTAAAATGTCAACTATTATTATTGAATGAGATTTTCTGAACTGATGTTGAATTTTGCTTAAGGTGATATCTATGGACAAATAAGGTGTAAAATGTCCCTCTACCACAAGACATTTTGTTAATAATAACCGAGTTATTTCAATTTCCTTTTGTTCATAGAAATCTTTATATGAGTTTTAACTTTAGGTGAAGCCTGTGATCACTGTTCCAATCCCTTAAAACCTGTTTCAGAAGAAAAGTGATCTGTTCAGCTAACCATGCTTTATTTTCAGAGTTTGCCCTGCCATTGCTTTCTTATTTTAAGATAACAAGAAGCTTGAGGACAGAAGGTTTATCTGAATTTTCTTACTGAATTCTTATAGATACCGTTATTTTGTCTTTAAAAAAAAAATTCAAAAGAAATACCATGATAATATTCCGGAGAAGGGCGGCATATAAATCGAACCAATAAATAAATAAATAATGTGTTGGAAAACAAAAGATTGAAATAGCTCTTGGACAGTACTTTAACTGATTTTATTTGGCACTCTGAATGATGCATTGATCAAATTCCTTATTTCAGTGATTGACTCATGCTTTGACCATTTCCATTACAGATGCATTTTTTAATGTTATCTGTGTCAGAAGCTGGCAAAGAAGGAAGGCTTGGAAGAAAATTAGGAATTTCAAGTTAATCTCACTCTGGAATTCATCATCCATCCCAAAAGACTATGTATATGTACTTGTAATGTGTGTGTGTGTGTGTGTGTGTGTGTGTGTGTGTGTGTGTGTGTGTGTACATACATATGTGTGTGTGTGTGTACGTATATACATGCAATTAGAAATGGAACACAAATCTTCTAGGAGAGAGAGAGAAAACTAAAAAGAATTTTAGGTTTTCACATTTAATTTCAGATATTTTTATGGATGTATATAACCTCACAGTTTAATATACTTGATGTGAGGCTATAACTTGTAAGCATGAAGTTTCTGTGCCATTTTTCTAATTTACTGACTTCATTATTCCAGTTTACGTGCTGAATTTGCAATCCATGATTCTCCAATCAATCAGCTACATGGCAGTGCAGACACAAATGAAGCTGCAAAGGAATTACAATTCTTCTTTCCTGTAGAAAACACTATGGCTCTCATTAAACCCTCTGCTTTTGAAAAGAAAGGTAAGATTAATATTACAAAGTGTTCATATTTTTCTCTTTGTGCACTTATATTAATTGCCTGTAAAATAAGTTATACCATTATAAAATTATTTCATCCCCATCTGCATATATCAACAAATCTCCTCCTCACACAGTAATACAAATAAACACATTCTTCTCCCTCCACTTAGTAGCAATGGTAAGAAAATAAAGAGAACAGACAAAGGGGAAGAGGTAGCTAACCTGGGAATAGAAGGAAAAATAAAATGGGAGAAAAGTGGGTATTTAAAAGGCAAAGGGAAGAGGCAATTGGACAGAGTAAAAAAAAAACACACTGAAGCCTTGCTTATGCATTACAGGTAATTCTTGATTTATGACATGTCACTTACTGACATTTCAAGTTGAGATGGACTCCCCCAATGTTACTTCCAACCCAGTTTGTAATTCCAGCAATCGCCCCTACCCAGGGGTTCGTTCTAAAATTTTTTACTACTGGTTCTGTGGGTGTGGCTTATTTTCGGGTGTGGCTTGATGGAGAGGCAATGTGACTGGGTAGGTGTGGCCAACTTTTTTTTTTTACTTTTAAAAACATTTTTTCTACAACCTTAAGAGGTTGCAGAAAAAAATGCTTTTAAAAGCCTCTGATGATCAGGCAACTCAGCTGGGATTGCCAGAGGCTTTTAAAGACATTTTTTTCCCTGCAACCTCTTCGGCTGAAGAAGTTGCAGAAAAAATGCTTTTAAAAGCCTCTGACGATCCCAGCTAAGCCACATGATCATCAGAGGCTTTTCTGTTTTACTTTTAAAAGCATTTTTTCAGCCGAAGAAGTTGTAGAAAAAATGCTTTTAAAAGGGAAAAAAAGCCACTGATGAGGTGGGCAGGGTAAGCGATCGGCGATCGGGCTGGGGACTGGTTCGGGGACGTGGCCAGCCAATGTTATTACCAGTTCTCCGAACTACTACAAATTTTTACTACTGGTTCTTGCGAACCGATGCAAACCAGGAGCACCCCACCACTGTCCCTACCCCTGTGTTCATGTGATTGCATTTTGGGCATTTGGCAACCAATCCATAATTACATCCATTTACAGTGTCCCATAGTAAAAAAAACACCCATTGAGTAAAATGTGGTTGCTTAACAACTGCAGTTTTCACTGAACAACAGTGGCATTCATTATGTGACCATGGCATTCACTGAGCAATCACAGCAAAAAACTGTCATAAAATTATGTGAGGTCACATGGTAGCTTTTTGACTGAGACAACTTACGGCTGTAATTTCAGGTTTACTTACAGTTGTAAGACATCAACTAACTGTACAGAATTAACCTTAATTAGGCAAGCAACCAGTCCCACGCAAAAATCTCCAAGCAGAGGCATCTGCAGGTGAGTTCTTAAAAGCTCAAGGTGGTAGCTTCATATTAAAGGTTCAGGGCTTCAACTGCACCATTCTGATTGCCATCTTAATTTTTTTTTCCCCCTCACACAAACCCTCAAACCACATTTTCAGCAGCCAGGTTTGTAGTAATTTTCATCTTCTGCCAATTATTTTGTAACAGATTTTTTTTCTTATTCATAAATGTAAAAGATCTCAATTCACAGCTATCATTTGGAAATAACACTTTCAGGTAAACAGAAATTCTGTAACTAGCAGGAAAATAAAGGGGTTTTTTTGTCAGTTTTTATACATTTGAACATATTTCATAGTTCAGTACTATACTATACAATACTATACTATACTTTTAAGATTGAAATAGTGGAATGTTGATGTCCCCCTCTTCTTCTAGATAAAATTATAAATGAAGTAAAAGAGGCTGGATTTCTAATCTCAGAATTGAAAGAAGCACACATAAGTCCAGAGGTAGCAGCACAATTTTATCAAGATCATGAAGATAAGCCATATTATAATCAACTAGTGGATTATATGTCAAAGTAAGTGCCTGTTTTTGGTTTTTTTTTAAAAAAAAACAAGAACAAAATTTGATCAAGGCAGAACTGACTTTGAATTTGTCAGACAAAAAAATCTGCAAGGCTCGCATTAAGATATCAAAGAAACAGTTTATTTCTTTTGCATCATTTTAAAAGAATAACCGAGTTGGAAGGGACCTTAAGGGTCTTCTAGTCCAACCTCCCTGTTCAAGCAGGAAATTCTATGGCAGGGGGGCCAAACTAGCATTGCCGCAGCATTGTCACATGACGTATCAGGACTTTTTTCTCCTTTGCTAAACCTGGCATGGGTGTGGCCAGCACGTGGTGCATCCAGCAGGCCGCAATTTTTTTTTAATTGAAAAAGTTTTACAATACAATTTTTTCATTCCCCCCCCCATTTTCCCCCCTCCCACCCACCCCTTCCCTTCCCTTCCCTCCCCTCCCTTCCCTCCCTTGGCTTCCTTCACTAAAAAAATATTATTCTTATATGTCTATCAATATTAAACAAAAATATAGGTGAAATCCAGTTAACATATCTTAAATTTTAACATTGAATAAAGTAAAATTATTCTATCAAATATATGCTAACCGTAAACTTATCAAATATTTTTAACGTTAAAATTTTTCTAGATAACAATATAATAGATATATATAAAATTATTCTATCAAATATATGCAAACAGTAAAACTTATTTTTAGCATTAAATTTTTTCTAGATAATATAGTGAATATATATAAAGTAAAATCCTTCTATCACATATATATTATACGAATAATTTCGAATATTTTTAACATTAAAACTTTTCTACATGTTAATATAGTAAGTATAGTAAAAATCATTATGAGTCAAATACTAATTGACACTTCTTAATTTGATATTTGTTCTGCATATAATCCACCCATTTCTTCCACTCCCTAACAAAAGCTTCTTGGATCCTATCTTTTAAATATGCGGAAATCTTTGCCATTTCTGCAAAGTTAGCCATCTTCAATGTCCATTCTTCTATAGTAGGTACACTATCTTTTTTCCAATATTGTCCAATCAGTAATCTAGCTGCAGTAATCATATATAAAATCAATCTCATTTCACTCGGTGAACAATCCTTAACTATACCCAACAAAAACAACTGCGGGGGAAATTGAAGCTTCTTTTTTAAAACATTCTGCATGACCCACCAAAGTTTAATCCAAAAAGCTTTCACTTTTCTACAAGTCCACCAAATGTGAAAATATGTAGCATCCAAACAATCACACCTCCAACATTTAGGTAGAACATATGGATACATACATGACAGTTTTTTGGGGTCCAAATGCCATCTATAAAACATTTTATAAAAATTTTCCCGCAGATTCTGTACTTGAGTAAATTTAACATTCTGGACCCAAATCTTTTCCCATGTCTCCAACATAACTGGTTCTGCAAAATTTTGTGCCCACTTTATCATACAATCTTTAACTAATTCACTCTCTGAATTTCTTTCTAACAGTAAGTTATAAACCCTTTTAATATGCATCGGCCCTTTCCGTTTTATCTGTGTCACCAAATCTTCTTCATGCAACATTAAACTAATTTTTTGATCTTCTCTCCATCTCGATTGAAGTTGAGAATACTGCAACCAAGTTAAGTTCTTCCCTTCTTCCAACAGAGTTTTCAAAGGTTTCAGACTCCAACTGCCCCCATCATTGAAAAGCATCTCTTTGTATAAAATCCCCCCGAGTGACTTTATATTCCACATAGTTTGCCCAAGATCCAACCACAAAGGTATTTTGTAATCCAATTTAAGTTGGTGCTTCTTCCAAACTCTCATCAAAGCATATCTCAATATATGACTTTTAAATACGTTGTCCAACTTATCTTCGTAAAATAAGTATGCATGCCAACCAAAGTCCAAATCATGGCCTTCTATATTCAAAATTTCAGTCTTTGTTGTTCCAAACCAATCACCTACTTGCGTCAACACTGCTGCTTCATAATATAAACGTAAGTTTGGAACTTTAAGGCCACCTCTTTCACGAACATTTTGCATTATTTTAAATTTAACTCTTGGTTTTTTCTCATTCCAGATAAATTTGTTTAGACCTGATTGCCATTCAGCCAAGATTTTATCACTTTTAAGCACCAGAATCATTTGAAACAAAAACAGAAATCTAGGTAGAACGTTCATCTTAACTGCTGCTATTCTGCCAAGTAAAGATAGCTGTAGTTTTTTCCAAATTTCCAAATCTTTTTGAATCTTACGCCACAAAACTTCATAGTTGTTTTGAAAAAGTTTTATATTAGAAACTGCAACCTGGACTCCTAGATATTTCACCTTTGAAACTATTTCAAAGCCTGCCAACCTTTCCAGTTCACTCTTTTGTGGTTCCAA
Source organism: Coluber constrictor foxii (assembly GCA_038048745.1). Taxonomy (NCBI): domain Eukaryota; kingdom Metazoa; phylum Chordata; class Lepidosauria; order Squamata; family Colubridae; genus Coluber; species Coluber constrictor. The sequence goes on along the minus strand of CM075961.1, from coordinate 101,430,860 downwards.
CATGTTTTTAACTATCATCTTAGTCTTTTTCTGCTTTAGTCTAAATCCTGAAACCAAACGATATTCTTCTATAGTGTTTTTCATATGGATGATTGATTCCAAAGGTCGTGTTAGGGTAACAACCAGATCATCTGCAAATGCTTTCGTTCTATAGTCCTTTTGCCTTATAACTATTCCATTCAAGTTATTCAAGTCCCGTATTGAGTTCAACAAAACTTCTAAAGTTAAAATAAACAACATTGGGGATAGCGGACAACCTTGTCTTGTTCCTTTTTGTATATTAAAATTAGTCGTTAAACTCCCATTAATAACAATTTGTGCTGTCTGTTCTTGATAAATTGCTGAAATCGCATGTATAAACTGATCCCCAAAGTCCATTTTAAGCAAAGCCTTTTTTAGAAAATCCCAGTTGACTCGATCAAAGGCCTTTTCCGCATCCAAAAACACCAGCACTGCAGAGATCTGTTTATTTTTCTCAAGATATTGCAATAAGTCTATGAGTTGCCTCACGTTTAACAGCCCTGCTCTATGCCATTTCAGACAAATGGTTGTCCATCTCTTCTTAAAATCCTCCTGTGATGGAGATCCACAACTTCTGAGGGCAAACTTTTCCCACTGATTAATTATTCTGTCAGGAAATTTGCCCTTATTCTAGGTTGCTTCTCTCCTTGATTAGTTTCCATCCATTGCTTTTTGTTCTGTCCTCAGATGCTTTGGAGAATACTGAAAGTTGACTCTCTCTTCTTTGTGGCAGTTGCTTAGATATTGAATGCTGCTATCATATCACTCCAGGCCTCCTTTTCATTAAACTAATTCTTGCCATTGTTCTTCATATGTTTTAGTCTCCAGTCTCCCAATCATCTTTATTACTGTTCTTTGCCCTCTTTCTAAAATTTCAACATCTTTTTTTTTATCATGGTGACCAAAACTGGATGCAATATTCCAAGTATGGTCTTATCAAGGCATTATGAAGTGGTACTAACACTTCGCATGATCTTGATTTTATGTTAGTAGATGATCAAAAGTTTACTAGAGGCCATTTTACACAATCAGCACTTTGAATTGATTAATTACGGTAAACTCTTGAACAAACTGTGATGAAGTCCCTGTGCAGAAACATTGAAAATAAACCAATGCTTTGATTTCTTTTTTTAAAAAAAATCAAGTTTTATTGGTTTTTTTCCCCCCCCCACATTCACCCACATCTTTTTTGAGCAGAGTATTGGCCATATCTTATCTTATACAATTTATCAAATTCAAAAACATTTTGCTCAATTACAATTTTTGCCACAATTTTCTTTTTTCTCTTTTTTAAATCATATCTCAATATTTCTTCGCTTACTTATATAAAGAGCATCTTCATTCACCCCTTAAATTCTATTTTTACTGTTTATTCATATTTATTCCCTTTTATTCTTCAACAATTCATTCTTTATCTTAATATATTTGTGTCTGTTCGGTGTTGCCTTTCTTCCATTTCATCTTTTTTATTGTATAGCAATCTTTTTCCTCCTACCAACCATCTCCTTCCTTTCTTTCTTTCCTACTTTCTCTTCCCCTCCTCTTCTTCTCTTATCTACTTCCCCTTCCCTTCTCCTCCTCCTCTCTTCCCCCCACCATCTTCCCCTCTCTCCTACTCTAATTTCCCTTCCCTTCCTTCCTCCCTACTCTTCCTTTCCTCTCTCTCCTTCCTCTTCCCTTCCACCTCTCTTCTCCTCACCTCTCTCTATTGCTGTATTCATCTTCAATTTAATATTTTCTACTATGGAGTGCAGGCAACCCTGATCTTTCATTTATCAAGTATATTTCACAAAATTTCTCTTATCTTTTTAGTTATAAACAGTATATTTCATCCTATTCCATTTTTCCCTTTAAATTTTTACCCAAATAATCTTCCAATCCTTTATCTTCTTTACTTTTAACAATACGTTTTTCTTCTTTACTTCTTGCAAGTATAACACTTAAACCATTTTTAACATCTCAATTTCATTCAATTTTACATTCAATTTCAGTTTTCCATCATAATTTCAATTAATATGTTACTTATTTCTCTCCATTTAATGCTTTCTCCAAAATCATTCTTTCCTTCATATTACACCTACTGGTCTATTTCATTTAACAACATTTTCACATATAATTTCTAACACTAACATCATTCTCTTTATTAACAAATTAACATTTTCACTGACTCTTAACCATTTTCCCTTAATCTCTCTACAACTCCATTTCTTGGTATTTTCTTCCCTTTCTCTAATTCCCTTCCCTTACTCTTTTTCCTTTTCTTGTATCTCCCCTTTGGCCTCTTTTCTTTAATTTTAACTCTATTATTTTTTTTTCTCAATCTGTCCCCATTTATTTCTTTTCTTATTTGAGATGTATTTTCTCTTATCCATTCTTATTCTGTCACTGCTAAACCCAGTGTAATCATCTTTATCTTTATTTTGTTATCTTTATCTTTATTATTTCTTCTCCAATATTAATTGTTTACTTCTTTTGTTTCTCATTCTTCTGTTCTCTTTCACTTTTTTTTGCATTCTAACCAATCCTTTGCTTCTTTGTTTCCCTTAAACGCTTCTCTTATTTTTTGAAACATCTCTCTCAATGTCTCATATTCCTCCTCCCAATTTTCCATATTTTCAATTTAAATGGCTGAGATTTTTAAATTTATTCTTTTCCTTTACATATATTTCAAATTTCCAAGTCCATATAGTGTTCTTTTTCCCCCTTTTAAATAATGTCCAGTTCAGATCTTCCCTTGAGCCAGCACCATTTCAGTCTTTGTCCTTTGTTCTCTTATCTTGGTAGAGTTGTATGAATTCTCTCACACCTCTTTCTCATGCTCTCCGCTAGCAGCTGTTTTTCTCCAATTCACAATCCTTTCCATAACAAAGTAGCCATCTTATAATGCACAGAAGCATTCACTTTCTCTTTTTCACACTTAATTTCTTCTGTTGTTTAAAATGTTTTTCTATCTTCTTTTTCCTTGTCTTATTTTTTTCCCCCAAATCCAATTTTAAATCCAAATGGAAGATTTTTTTCCAGGGCTTTAGATTTGATTTTTAAAGTTCCGGGGGTTTTTTCTCCGCTTTAGTTTTCTGTGCCAATTAGCCACCAATCTTCCCCTACAATTTTTCAAACAAAGACTTTTTTCTTTTACCTATGAGTTGGCCAATTACTCACCCAGTAACAATACTCTGTTCAATTACCGCTCCTACATTCCCTCTTTCTGAATGTAGCTGTTCTGGCTTGTGACAGCTCCTTAATGGCTGCCTTCCTTCACTGACAGGTCGATGACTAATGCCCGCATTTCAGGGAACTTGCTCATTCCCTATCCATGCCAGCCAGCATCTTCTTTCTTCGCTGTCTCCACAAGACAACTATGAGCCCTGGGGATCCCCAAAATCATCTAGGATATAGGTGTTCTCTTGGAGCTCCAGAATCCACACTGTATCGCCTGATGCCGGCCATGCCCCACATTACCAAGGCTTTGGTTTCAAAGGCACCTTTTAATCATTAGTATATAAGTTCTCTCTGCTATGTCATTTCCAGTGACATATGAATCCTTAATCATACTTAATTATAACTGAAAAAAAATATTATAAATTCTTCAGAGTAACAATCAAAACCAAAGTGGGAGAAATCAAGCTCTGCATGCCAGCTATATATTTTTAAGTAATGTGTAACTGCACACCTTGTCAATAATTGCTGATGTGTTCCACATCTAATTATATCCATGCAGCTGATCTCCTGCCCCACAGAATATAGATAGCTAAGTAATTCAGAGTTCTCTGAGAGAAAAAAGCAACATTCTTCTTGCAGGCTAGCTACACTCACCAAGGCTGGTCATTGGATACTTCCCAGGAGGAAGTATAGGAAAATGCCCATTCCCCTTGATTTCTTACTTGTTCAGTGAGACCTGTTAGAAGAACTCTGATATGTTTTCACAAAGTTCTTTGACCCTCACTCCCAGTTTGTACTGATTTGTGATTGTTCTTCACTTCAAAGTGCCATGGCAAAGCCATGACATATCTAGTCACTTTTCAGCACTGTAGTAAAATAACACCATTGCAAATTCAGAATTAAAATTCATCTCTTTTTTAAACAGTTTTTGTTTATATAAAATAGAACATGTTTTAGCTGAAAAGGCTCTATGATCCTTCTGCTATTTATTTCTTTATTTTCTTTATTTTCTTTTCTTTTATATTTCTTTATTTTATTTTTATTTATTAGTTAGATTTATATGCCGCCCTTCTCCGGAGACTCAGGGCAGCTTACAATGCATTAAGCAATAGCCTTCATACTTTTGTATATACCTGCTTAGAAGGGCTTTGCCCCCCCCCCCCCGGGGTGTTCTTTTTTTAATACAAAATCAGCTTATTGCCCCCACAATCCAGGTCCTCATTTTACCTACCTCAGAAGGATGGAAGGCTCAGTCAACCTTGAGCCTGGTGAGATTTGAACTTACAATAACTGCAGGCAGCTGGCAACTAAGTGCTGCTTTAACAGCTCTTAGTCCACTGCGCCACCAGTCTCTATCCATACAGAAGCCTTCTTTCTCCTTCTATTTTTATTTTATTTACTTGATTATTATAGTCACCCATCTCAATAAGTAACTCTGGACAGCATGCATCATAATAATTAAAACAATACAAACTAAAACTATATGGTTGCTGAATAAACTATTGCCATAGATGCTAGTATAATCTAGAAATAAGCCAGAAACATAATCTGGTTTTCATGGTTTTATGAAAAGCCAGCAACTTTGGTGTCATCTTACTCTCTGAAGATTATTATTGTTCTTTATTGTTGTTGTTGTTGTTGAAGATTATGAATCTACTGTATACCTTTAAATGTTCCAGAGGGCAGGGGGCTATGGCAGAGAATGTATTTCTCATAGTCCTTGGCTGATGGGTCTTGTAGTATGCTCAACCAACCAGATCAAATTGGACAGGTAGAAACAACTAGGAGAAGATGGTTCTTAAGTAACCCAGCTCCAAGCCATGAAGGATTTCAAAGATGATAACCAGTGTTTTGATTTGTACCTGGAGGTAGATTAGTAGCCAGTGCAATTTATGTAGCAATGGTATTGTATATATCAAATATCTGACACCATTTATTATCCATCAGCCACATTCTGCATCTTTTGAAGTTTCCAAATGCTCTTTGAGGGCAGCTCAATATAGACCACAGTGCAGCAATGATTCAGGCCCCAAAAATCACAGGGGCCTGAATCATTGTGATCAATCTAGTTCCTGGATTCTGTTCCAGGAACTGGTGCAATTGGCACAAAACCCTAAGGAATTTAAAGACTATCACAGCTGTCACCTGTTTTTCTAGTGGAAGCTGTGTGTCTAAGAGGACCCCCCCCCTCAGAACCATTTGGAGCCCCCACCATCCAAGAGCAGCAGTGGAAAAACTTTGTTATTGGGAGGACCAAATACCCCAAACCATTCAATCTTCCTTGTGTTGAGATAAAAGCCATTGCATCCATTGCACCTATCTGCCTTCTCCAGACACTGGGGCAGGACAGCCACAGCATCACTCAAGTGTACCAGGCTGAAGATATTAAAATAGGTATCATCAACATGTTGATATCTCACCCCAGACTGTTGGATCATCTCATTCAGTCATCTCATGTAGATATTAAATAAGAGAAGAGAGAGAATCGGGTCCTAGAACACCCCCCACAAGTAGGGGCCATGAGATGGAATTTTCTCCCCTACTGGAACCAAGTCTGAAGGAATGTATTATGCCAGTGGAAGAAGGAGAAGGAGAACAGTGCAACACAGTGCTGCTCATCCCCAACTACCAAAGGTAATCCAGGATACTATGATTGTTGGCTTCAAAGGCTACTGAGAGGTCAAGAAGAGCAAAGATGGCTGTACTGCCCTACCCACTCCCACTAGAACTCTTCAAAGAGGGAAACTGATGCCATCCCAGCCCCATAACCTGGTCTCAACCCTGACTGAAAAGAGTCCAGAAGCCCATACTTCATCCAGGCTCTTTTGCAGTTGCCATGTGACCATCTCTTTCACAACTTTCCCCAAAAAGGGGAAGTTGGAGACTGGTTGAAAGCTCTTTAGACTTGGGTTGATCAATGCCCCTTTCAGGAGCTGGCACAACACCATCTCTTTGAAAACCAATGAAACCACCCCCCAATCACATGTCCCCTTCTGGGCAGCCTTAATCAGCCAGGAGGGAGATCAAACATGGCTGAACTAGCAGCTGCAAGAGCCCTGTCCATTTTCTCAGAGGCAATTTGTAAATACATTCTACAAAAGCAATGTTAAATTTAAAAAAAAGAAACAAATGAAAAGGTGAAAAAAACCCCAGAATGCCTACCAATAAGGTTCTTTGATAACAATGATTTTGTGTCCATCAAATGAAGTCATTAATTTTTGGGTACTTTTAACCACTATATTTGCAGGTGAACTGACTTCACTGTCCTTTGATCCAGGGGCAGGTTTCAAAACCCGTTGCTACCAGTTTGCTCATGCGCGCTCACTCCCACACATGCACAATGCTTCTGTGCATGTGCAGAAGTATCTGACTGGGTGAGCGGAGTCTCCCCCCCCCCTGCCACTACCAGTTCGCCCAATTCAGGGTGAACCAGTAGCAACCCACCACTGCTTTGATCCCATTTTGTCATCTTTTCAATAGTTGAGCAGATTGACTTCTGATTCAATTGTAATGTAACAAAAATGATAAATTTTTATGGAATTTGGGAAAGAGGTCATTTCTCCCTCAAAAAACCCCCTTTGTTTTATCCTGCATCTCAGGGCTTGAGTTTCAATTGCCAATGTGAATTCAGGCTTGGCACTATTGCATTGCCTACTTAGTTGCCCAGCAAAAGTTAACAAACATGAAATTGGTGATATTTTCAATAGAGGAAGGAGCCATATGCAAATCATAAGGTGTCTGACTCTTTCTCTTTCTTGGGGCAGGGATATTTGTTTTTGCAGAACTTGTGGCAGCTGGGTAGGACAATGTTTTACACATTTTATTCTCAGCACTGTTCAGTAGTAAAAATTATTGGCTTATTTTCTTACCCCCCTCAGAGAGGGCTTGCCACTTGGGCATCCTCCTAGATGCACGGCTGTCTTTTGACGATCATATGACGGCCGTGGCCAGGGGGGTCTTTTATCAGGTCCGCCTGATTTCCCAGTTGCATTCCTTTCTGGATCGGGATGCCTTACACACAGTCACTCACGCCCTTGTCACTTCCCGTCTGGACTACTGTAATGCTTTCTACATGGGGCTGCCCTTGAAGAGCACCCGGAGGCTCCAACTGGTCCAGGATGTGGCCGCATGAGTGGTTATGGGAGCGACTCATCGCTCCCAGGTAACTCCCCTCTTGCGCGAGCTGCACTGGCTTCCAGTGGTCTTCTGGGTGCATTTCAAGGTGTTGGTCACCATCTTCAAAGCGCTCCATGGCTTAGGGCCGGGGTATCTACAGGACCACCTTCTGCCACTGAATATCTCCCACTGCCTGATATGCTCTCACAGAGAGGCCTCCTCATTGTCAGCCAGACAGTGTCGGCGGGCGACCCCCCAAAAGGGGGAGAGCCTTCTCTGTGGGAGCTCCTGCCTTATGGAATGAACTGCCCCTGGATTTAAGAAAGATTCCCGACCTCCGCATCTTCTGTCAGGCTCTGAAGACTCTGTTGTTTCACCAAGCCGGCTTGACTGAATAGATTAATTTTAGAGGGTTTTAAATTGGTTTTAATGGGGTTTTAATAACAGCCAAATAGCTTTAATTTATTTTAGTAATTTTAATTTTTGTGTGGATTGTTTTGATATGGCTGTGAACTGCCCTGAGTCCCTCGGGAGAAGGGTGGTATAGAAATGCAATAAACTCAACTCAACTCAACTCAACTCAGATATCTATTAAGTAGTGGAAATGTGGCAATGTAGAAATGTCTGATTCCAGCCCTGTCCAGCAATTCATTTTTTAATTTTGTAGCTACTTCTTTCCTAGAATCATGAAAAACAAAATCTGTTTGATAAGCCTTAGGTGCTACTGCCCTGTAGGATACTCTCCTATTATCCCCATCTATAGCAAATACCAAGTTCCAGTTTCATGAAAGTTTTGTATGATGATCAAAAACTCTGGATATTTTTGAGGGCGAGGATGACATCACAGTGACATGATACATCTCTGTGGGGCTCAGTGGGATTATTCTGAAATTTGAACTGCAAGGAGGTTCTGATGGACCTAAATCACCTCAGAGGGATGATGAAGTAAAAGAGCATGGTCCGTTGATTTCAGGAAGTTTGCAAGCTCCCTGATTGATCCAGAGAAGGCTCTCAATCTGTCAGGAAGAAAATGACAGCCATTGTGTGCCCGATTAAACGTGTGGCAGCCACCAATGAAGAAAGCACAAAGACTAAGGAACAGTGTGAACAATCTAGGTGAGGGATTTCTAAGTTCTGACTTCTGTTGAGAAATGAGCCCCCTGGAAATTAGCCTGAGTGAAAGTGGGACCCTAAAAGGAGGAGGTGGGATTGTTTTCCTCCCAGCTCCCAAGAAAAAGCAGTGAGCAAGCCTGAGAGTCATTTTTAAAACTGGAAGAAAGATAAGATAATTTTTTAAAAAGGTGAAAGCAGTTGGAAACTAGGAAGCTGGACTTGGGATCTCAAATATAATATTGTATAACTTGGAAGCTTTTGGGGATTATAAAATTTGTGTCTAGAGAACCTTTTTTGAAAAACTTGGACAGGATAATATATAGAATAAAAGAGAGAAAAGGGAGAGCAACAGTGACACCTACAGGCAGAAGTAAAGAAAACATAACTTTGAGAGGCTGAAAAAGATAAAGACTGGCTGTTAAAACAAGATAAAAAAAGATAAAGACTGGCTGCATCAATAAGCTGTTTATGTTAGATAGCTGAGACAGAGAGTGAAACACTGAGACTTTTTAAAATAGTGTAGCTCTTGGAACTCAAGTGGAAGTTAAACAGATAAAGCGAACATAATTCGCTGAGAACAGCAAAATATTTATCTTCTCTTTTATTTTCTGCTCTGGGAACTCTCCCTCAGAAGATATAAGACAGTTGGTAGTTGAATTTTGGGGCTTGGTGAGCCCATGTGGATTACAAATTTAACAAGAGAAGAAGATAATACTTTTTGAAGAACAATGAAGTCAACAGTTTAACAATTCTTGGATTACAATTTATATCTTCACTCTCCTCTTGGATTACAATTAACAGTTTCACTTCTTTTTTTTTCCTTTTTTTTTGGGGGGGGGGTTATAATTATGCTACTGTGGAATTACAATTAAAAAAAACCAGTGACATTATTTGGAGATTGAAAATAAGAAGAAGGAAAAAGGGATACAGTAATATTGAATGTTTTGACTTTAAAAATAGATTTTTAAAAAGGGAAATTGGAAGGAGATAGTGAGGTGGACAATCAACAGAGGGGCTGTTGGGCTATTGTAGTTATTATCCTTAATAATTGGATTAAATTTATAAAACATCTCAAAATGAAGTAAACTACATGTGTGTCCTCCTCCTCAGCAGCAGCAGCATCTAGCCCAGCAGGCCAAAAGTCATTGGATGCTATGTTGCAGCAAGAGAAAATGAATACAATGCAATTAGAGATGAAAGCCTATGATTCAGGCCATGCATGAAGACATTAAGGAAAGAATAGGAAAAGTAGAGGATAAAATAGAGATTTTTCAACAAATAATGGCTAAAAATGAACAACGCATTCAGAAAGCAGAAGAGAAAGCTGAATAAACAGAGAAAAGGTTGATTAAAGACTCACTCTGGCAGATAAAAGTCATGAGAGAAAAATAATATCACTTGAGATGGATAAGGCTGATTACTACTTGCGATTCCAGAATATTGAGGGAGAAAAGGGAAAAAATTTGGTGGAGATATTGGCAGAGCCGCTAGCAAATGCTTTAGAAGTGACCAAAGAAAAGGTGCTTGCTGAGATGGATGAAATATTTAGAATTTACACTAGATATGCAATAAGAAGTAGTCACCCCAGAGAGGTAAAGATGAGATTTACTAAAAAAGCAATAAAAGCAGAGATTCTACAAAGAGCAAGAAATGACCCTTTAAAATACAAAGGGAAAGAAATAGTAGTTTTAAAACAGATCTCCAGAAGAGTAAGAGAAATAAGAAAGGAATATCAATTTCTGACAAGACAGCTCATTAAGAATGGAGTAAATTTTAGATGGCTGATACCGGAGGGAATATTGGTGACCTCGATGGAGCAAAGACATAGACTGGATTCCATAGAAAAAGCAGAACAATGTTATGACCACTATTTTGGACCACAAGAGAAAATTAGAGGAAGAGAGGAAAAAGAGAATAGACAACAAGAGGAAGTCATAGGAGAGAGAGAAACGCAAGAAAAAGAAGATGAAAGAGAGTTAGAAGAAATAGCAAAGAAAAAAGGAGCAAAGGCAAAAGATCAGAGAGAGATAAGAGCAACCAGAACAACAAAATCTATCTATAAGTAAAACCATGGAAGAAAAAATAACATTACTGTCAATAAATATAAATGGATTGAATTCGGCTATAAAAAGAAAAAGGACTTTCAGTAAACTAGAAAAATTAAAATTGGATATCATTTGCCAGAAAGAGGTTCATATTAAAAAACAACACAATTAACCATTGGAACATTACAAAATTGGGAAACTATATACCTCTCTATCACAACATAAGAAGAGAGGAGTAGTTCTTTACATAAAAGAAACAATAAATGTTAAGCAAATTTTCAAGGATGAAGAAGGGAGGATTTTGATGATGGAGATAACAATGAATTACAGATACTTTTGGTAGAAACTTATGCACCAAATAGCAATAGAGGACTTCTATGGTAAACTTCGTAAGAAAATAATAGAATTAGAGTATGAAAATATATGTGTAGTAGGATATTTTAATGCAATTGTGGATTCAGAACTGGATTATAAAACTAGGAAAGTGAATTAAAAAGCTAGGAAGACACTTCCAAACTTTTTAAATGGAGGAACATTAGGTATCCAAGATGTATGGTGAAAGATATATCCTAAAGCAAAGCAATATTCATTTTATTCAAATAGGCATATGTCTTGGTCAAGAATAGATATGATATGGATGTCAGCTGAATTAAGATCTCATGTACAAGAAATAGACATAGAAACAAGTAATTGTGCAGACCACAAACCAATAAAAGTTAAATGGAAAGGACAAAAAAATATTAAGATGGATATTGAACCAATGAATATTAAAAGATAAGGAATGTATTTAATTCTGGAAAAAGAATTAGACTTCTTCTTTAAAGAGAATAGAAAAGGAGAGACGTCATTACAAAATGTATGGGCCAGGGCCAGGGGTGGGTTCTAATTTTTTTACTACTGGTTCTATGGGCATGGCTTATTTTGTGGGCATGGCTTGATGGTCCTGTGACAGTGGGCATGGCTTGATGGTCATGTGACTGAGTTCAAAACCAAAGTTCAAATCAAAGATTTGATAGTTCAAATCAAAGATTTCTGAGACCAATGTTGAATACTTAAATTTCAGTAATCACAAATCCCAGTCTTAAAATGACTTTAGAATCAGTGGGAGTCACTGATAACAATGAACTAATTAGCTACTGATAATGAATCCAGTCCTGCCTTTCTTTTCCTTCTGTCCAAGTTTTGCAAATACTTTTTCCAGGTATATGTTTTATTCCAAAGTATACAAACCATTATTGTTAGGGAAAAAAAGGATCTTCCAAGCAATTTTAAAAGACACTGTCAGAATGCTCTCAGCCCCCCTTGTGGCTCCTTTAAAAGCACTCCCACACACACATATGTAAATGAAAAGAATAAGCTTAAAAATCCTAGCCTTTTAAAATTGAAAATATGGAGAATTGGAAGGATGAATATGAGACACTAAGGGAGATGTTTCAAAAAGTAAGGGAGACATTTAAGATAAATAAAGAAGCAGAGAATTGGTTAGCTTGTAAAAAAAAAAGAAAGAGAAAAGATAAATGAGAAGCAAGAGAAACAAGGAGCTAATATTGAAAAGGAAATAATTGAAAAAAAAGATAAAGATGATTACACTAGGTTCAATAGAAAAAATGGAATAAGATGAAATATACTGCTAATAATTAAAAAGATGAGGGGAAATTTTGAGAAATATACTTGATAAATGAAAGAAAGAAAGACCGGGGTTGCCTGGACTCCATAGTGGAAAATATAAAATTGAAAATGAATACAGCAATAGAGAGAGATGAGGGAAGGAGAGAGGGAAGGAAGAGAAGGGAGGAAGGGAAGGGAAATTAGAGTAGGAGTGAGGGTAAGAGAGGGAGGAAGAGAGGAGGAGAAGGAGAAAAGAAGAGGAAGTAGGGAGGAGAAGAAGAGGGGTGGAAGAGAAAATAAGAAGGAAAGAAAAGAAAGAAGTGGTAGGTTTGAGGAGAAAGATTGCTGTACAATAAAAAAGATGAAATGGAAGAAAGGCAACCCCAAATAAATATAAAGATATTAAGATAAAGAATGAATTGTTGAACTTTAAAGAATAAAAGAGCACTTCCGGTTGGCGCCGCAGACATCGCTGACGACCTTCTCCTAGGTCGCCGGCTTCGTTTTCCGTAAAACCGCCCCTGACAGCGAAAAACAGCTGTCCGGCGGTTTTGCAGTCCCCTCTTCGGGAAAAGAAGGGGGGCAGAGAAGTTTCCGGCAGGTAGAGCCGCCAAAAAAGCCCTTGGGATTAAATCCAGGGGCTTGAAAGGTGGGCTCCCCAGGGAAACGATCTCCGGATTCGAAGCGCTGCTGCAAAAGCAGCATTAGATGTCGCGACCAGTTCTGCAAGCAAACTGACAATTTGAATGATTTCTGCAGCAGACGGAGTGGAAGCAGGAGAGCTTGCAACAAAGTTACAAAGCTTAACTCCTGTGTACTTTGCGTTGAATGAGCTTAATTGAAAGAGGAAGTGCCCAGTTAAGAGTACCCGGACTGTGCTGAGAAGAGAAAGTGAGTACTGAAAAGGATTTTTTTTTCTACTTTTAAAGAGAAAGCAAGCTGCCAGAAGAAAGTAACTTGGGAAAGACATTGAGAGCAGCAATTTAAAATAATTTGGACTGGATTGGTGATATTTAAGACTAAGTAATTGCAAAGTGGGGTGAAGAGGAGAAAAGTTTTTTGGAAATTAAAATGGCTTCTAAACAGACCAAGCCAGCATCAGCCAAAACAGGAGGAGCTTCTCCTCTAGTTTCCACTGTGTCACAAAAGGCTCAACTTCCGGGGGAGATATCAAGTAAAGAGGATTCTATGAATGAACTTAAGGAGTTTATAAAGCAAATTGCGAGTGCCCAAACAGCCAAAATAGAAGAGAGAATGGGGAAATTTGAGGAGGATTTAAAAGATGTAAAAGAAATTAGAAAAGAAATTAAAAAGATTGTTGAAAAGAAACATGATGAAATAAGAAAAGATATTTTGCTGGCTGTTTCTGGTTTGTCCAAACATCTTGTGCAGCTTGATGAAAGAGTGGAAGAAATCAGTGAGGTTACCCAAGATTTGGAGGGTAAAATGGGAGAACTCCAGACCAAATCTGAGAGGTTGGAAGGTGATATTACTATGATGCAATACAGATCAATGGAGTTTGCTTTGAGACTGAGAGGACTGAAAGAGAATGGACGGGAGAATCTAAGAGAGAAATGTGGTGAAGTGATTGCCTCAGTGGTTGGAGTGAAGAAGGATGAAATAATTGGCCAGATGGATAAAGTCTATAGACTTTATCCATCAACTCATGGATTGCAAGAAATAAGAATCTGCCAAGAGATGTTGTGATCTATTTTACTGACAGAAGAATTAGAAATGATGTATTGCAAGCTTCTTATAACAACAAAGTACAGATGTCTGGACAGGAAATTAAGGTGCTGAAAGAGATTCCTCCCAAAATGCTGAGAGACAGAAAGAATTTTGGTTTTTTAGTGGATGAGTTGAGAAGACAGCAAATAGGGTACAGATGGGATGTACCAATAGGCATAATAGTGGACTATGCTGGAGAAAGGTATCGACTGAACAACGTTGGGAAAGCAAGAGAATTTTATCATAGTGTATTGAAAGTTGGACACCCCACTGAGGATGATAAAAAAGCAGAAAAAGGAAAGCAACAGTCTTTAACATATGCTGAGGCGGTGGCTGGAGAATCTAATAAGCAATATGACCATAACCAACTGGAATTAGCATCACTTCCCTTTCCTTTAAGCCAACTGGAAGGAGTGCCACCTGAAGCGACAAAATTGGAGGAACTGAGAGCACAACGTGTGACAAGATCAACTACTAAACAACAACAACAACACTTGGATACAAAATCAGAAGCTGGGGGGGGCGGGGCAAGACTGAAGATCAAGGTGAAAGAAGATCTTCAAGATATGCTCTATAGGCTTCAGTCGGGCAAAAATGCCAGTTAAATTTTTGTCTTGGAACATCAATGGTTTGAATTCACCACAAAAGAGAAAGAAAATTTATCATTATTTGAAACAATTTAATAACGATATTGTATGCTTACAAGAGACACATATTAAATCAACAGATCAGAAATACTTAATTAATTCAAAATTAGGGATTCACTTTGTGGCATCATCTCCAGAAAAGAGAAATGGAATAGTGGTATATATAAAAAAGAATTTGACAGCAAATTTAATAGAGGCAGATGACCAAGGAAGATATATAGCAATTGAATTAAGGACTCAAAATGGAATAATGCTTTTGATTGGGATTTATGTACCGAACCAGCAACAAGAAAATTTTTATAAATTTTTACATTCCAAAATATCACAATGGGATTATAAATCAATTATCTTAGTGGGTGATTGGAATGGAGTAATTGATATTTCCAAGGATAAGAAAACTACATCTAAAGTTGCTTCACGTGCCAAATTACCCAAACCTTTTTTTGAAATTATGGATGATTTAGAATTAAGGGATGTTTGGAGAGAGCGGAATCCAGATGAAAAAGATTTTACCTTTTTTTCTGATAGACATCAATCCTTTTCTAGGATTGATTTTATATTGTTAACAAGTGATTTTCTTTCCAGGGTGAAGAAAGTCAAGATATTTCCAAGGATTTTAGCTGATCATAGCCCAGTTTGGTTGGAATTAGAACAGGAGAGAAGAGAAAGGAGGTCTTGGAGATTAAATGAAAATTTATTTAGATATGAAGAAAATGTGAATAAACTTAAAAAACATATGAAGGAGTTTTTTGTTAACAATATGTATAAAGGTACTTCTATGGAAATGGTTTGGGATGCAAGTAAGGCTTATATGAGGGGAGTGTTGATATATATGAATAATAAACATAGACAAAAGCACATAAAGAAACGGAAAGATATTGAGGAAGAAATAAAGAAGAAAGAACAATTGTTAATTGATAATCCAGGAGATAAAAGAGTGAAAGAAGCAATAGGTATATTAAGACAGCAATTTAATATGTTAATGGCTGATCAAGTTGCAACTACCTTGCAATATGCTAAACATAATACATTTTGTAATGCTAACAAACCAGGTAGATGGTTAGCTTATGTGTTAAGGAAAAAGCAAAGATTACGTATTATTAGTAAAATGGAATATAAAGGTAAAGAAGCTTATCAACAAAATTTGATTTAAAAAGTTTTTTTAGAATATTACACGAAATTATATGCAGGAGATTTGATACAAGGTAAAGATATTGATAGATATCTTAGAGAGATTGATATTCAGGAATTAACTCTGGATCAAAGGGAAGGTTTGAATCAACCAATAAACTCTGAAGAGATTATTTTAGCAATTAAACAGTTAAAAGTAGGTAAAACACCGGGAACGGATGGACTGACAGCTATTTATTATAAGAATTTGCAGATGGAAATGGTAGAACCACTTAGGATGCTTTTTAATAAGATTCAATCTGGGGGAGAAACCCCACCTTCATGGAGAACAGCTTTTATATCATTGATTCTTAAAGAAGATCAAAATTGTGTTAAACCTGAAAGTTTTAGACCTATTTCACTTTTAAATACTGATTATAAGATTTTTGCTAAAGTATTGGCAAATAGATTAATGCCAATTATGCAACAAACAATTCATAATAATCATTCAGGGTTTATAAAAGGGAGATATATGAAATATAATTTGAGACAAATAATAAACTTGGTAGAATATCTGGAGAAAAATAATCAGATTTCTGCAGCTTTTTTCTTTTTGGATGCAGAGAAAGCTTTTGACAGATTGAATTGGCAATTTTTGTTTAAAGTAATAGATAAAATGCAATTTGGGGAGCAATTTATGAGTTCAATTAAAGCAATATATAGAGAACAAACTGCACAAATAATTATTAATGGAAGTCTAACGGATAGTTTTAAGATAGAAAAGGGAACGCGGCAGGGTTGCCCGTTATCTCCTTTATTGTTTGTTTTATCTTTGGAAATTTTGTTGAAAAAGATATGTTAATCTAAAGAACTAAAAGGAATAGTGATTCGACAGCAAGACTATAGATTGACAGCGTTTGCGGATGATTTAGTTGTTACATTAACGCAACCTATAGATACAGCTTCATATATGTTGGAAATGATAGAACAATATGGTAAAGTCTCGGGATTTAAAATAAATCAACACAAGACTAAGATAGTGACTAAAAATATGTCTTTTGATCAAAGGGAAGTGCTTCAACAAATATCGGGATTTGAAATTGTTAAAAAGATTAAATATTTGGGTGTGATTATTGCTGGATCAAATACAAAGCTATTTAAAAATAACTATGAAGTCTTATGGCGAAAAGTGCAGAAAGAAATGGAGAATTGGAAAAAGTTACAATTATCTTTATTAGGCAGAATAGCAGCAATTAAAATGAATGTATTACCTACGTTTTTATTTTTGTTCCAAATGATACCGGTGTTGAAGAAGGATGAACAACTGAGGGAATGGCAAAAAGGTCTCAATACTTTTATATGGTCAGGTAAAAAACCTAGAGTTAAATTAAAAATTATACAAGATGCTCGGGAGAGAGGTGGTTTGAAAATGCCAAATTTAAGATTATATTATGAAGCTTCGGTATTAGTTCAGATTAGTGATTGGTTTAATTTAATGGAAGAAAGAATTTTGAATCTAGAAGGATATGATTTACTTTATGGAGGGCATGCTTATTTATTGTATGAAAAGAAAGTAGATAAAACTTTTAAAAGCCATATACTTAGAAATGCCTTGTTGCGAGTGTGGAAGAAATATTAATATAAATTGGATTACAAAATACCTATTTGGGCAAATCCTAGACATGCAATAGAAAATATAAGTGTAGAACAAAAGATGGAGGTGATCACATATAAAGAACTCTTATTTAGTGAAAGGGGTAAACTACAACTTAAACCATTAGAGGTTTTGAAGAAGGAAGGGATAATTTATATTTGGTTTCAATATGGTCAACTTCAAGCAAGGTGGAGGGAGGATCAAAAAATAGGTCTTATGGAAAATGAAGAAAATCTGGTAAAGCAAATTAGGGACCAGGGTATTATGCATATTAAAAGATTATATAATGTATTATTAGAGATAGATTCTGAAACAGAGTTGGTTAAAGACTGTATGATTAAATGGGCGAGAAACTTTCAAGAACCAATAATGATGGAAACGTGGGAAAAGATTTGGGTCAGAAATGTTAAATTTACTCAAGCACAAAATTTGAGAGAAAATTTTTATAAGATGTTTTATAGATGGCACTTAGACCCAAAAAAGTTGTCATGTATGTATTCTAATGTACAAGCTAAATGTTGGTGGTGTGATTGTGAAGATACAACCTATTTTCATATCTGGTGGACCTGTAAGAAGGTTAAGGCATTTTGGATAAAGATTTAGTGGGTAATGCAAAATATTTTGAAAAAAAGGTTGAAATTTACACCACAATTGTTTTTATTGGGTATCATAAATGATTGTACGTTATTGGAGACAAAGTTGGTTTTAAATTTAATAACAGCAGCTAGACTGCTGGTTGCACAATACTGGAAGAAAGACTCTTTGCCCACTGTAGAAGAATGGATTGTAAAAGTAATGAACTTAGCTGAGATGGCCAAAATCTCAGCATATTTGAAAGACCATATGCAAGAAAAATTCATTTTGGAGTGGAGGAAATGGATTGATTACATTCGGAATAAATACCATATAAGACGATATCAAGTTGCGTATGAATGAAGAAGAACTATAGAGTTGTAATTTTTTATTATATTGGAGTTAAGATTTTGATGGTGTTTGTAAATTAGAAATTGGATAGGTTAATGACTAGTTTACCTTTTTTGTGGAAAAAGATAAAACCTGTATTTCACTCTGGGAAGTCGGGGGGGGGGGGGTTGTAGGGGGGGAGGGATGGGGGGGTTGAAGGGGGGAGGGGGGAGGGGTTTATATTTTTTATATTTGTATTTGTATAAAACTTTTCAATAAAAAAAAGAATAAAAGAGAACAAATATGAATAAATAGCAATAATTAGAAACACACATACAAACATACAATGTATTTTCTTTGAACAGATTATTTGGCCGGTTCACAAATTTAAACAGTGTTTAGTCATTTCAATTAAATTTACAATTTCTATATTTCCTTTTTGCCTTATTTATTCTTCATCTATTTTTTAAAAAACAAATAATACCCTTCATCCTCATCTCTAATCTTAATCAAATTCAATTTTCCCTTCTATTCTATATTATACCCCTTCCATTGCCATCTATTTTTATATCCATCCTCACATTGGTTAATTATGTAATATTACAGTTGTTTAATACAAATTCAACATTTAATATAAATCAATTAGTTATGTAACTATCTTTTTGTATATTATTTATTTATTTATTTATTTTATTAAATTTATATACCGCCCTTCTCCTAGTGGACTCAGGGCGGTGTACAGCCAAAAATAAAAAAGCACTCCAATACAAAATTTAAAATATTAATAAAAGAATTAAATAATTTTGGCCCAATAAATTTAAAAAATAGGCAATTAAAATTTAAAACCCATAAAACTTTAAGCTTAAAAAAGAGGGGGGGGTTACGCCAGCCCAGCTTGACAAAATAAAAAAGTTTTTAGGGCACGGCGGAAAGCCCGGAGATCAGGTATCGTACGGATCTCTGGGGGCAAATCGTTCCAGAGGGCTGGTGCTGCCACAGAGAAGGCTCTCCCCCTGGGTGTCGCCAGCCGACATTGTCTGGCTGATGGCACCCTGAGGAGTCCCTCTCTGTGGGAGCGAACTGGCCGGTGGGAGGCTATCGGTAGCAGAAGGCGGTCCCGCAAGTACCCAGGCCCTATGCCATGGAGCGCTTTAAAGGTGGTCACCAACACCTTGAAGCGCACCCGGAAGACCACCGGAAGCCAATGCAGCTCACGCAGGAGAGGGTCACATGGGAGCGCCCCCTTGCTCCCATAATCCCCCGCGCAGCCGCATTCTGCACCAGTTGGAGCCTCCGGGTGCACCTCAAGGGGAGCCCCATGTAGAGAGCATTGCAGTAGTCCAGGCGGGAAATGACGAGTGCCTGAGTGACTGTGCGTAAGGAGTCCCGATCTAGATAGGGACGCAACTGGCGTATCAGGCGAGCCTGATAAAAAGCCCCCCTGGCCACGGCAGTCACATGCTCCTCCAAAGACAGCCGTGCATCCAGGAGGACGCCCAAGTTGCGAGCCCTATCCGTGGGGGCCAATGACTCGCCCCCAATGGTCAGTGATGGAGTCAACTGGCCATATCGGGACGCCGGAAGCCACAGCCACTCGGTGTTGGAGGGGTTGAGTTGGAGCCTGTTGCCCCCCATCCAGATCCGCACGGCCTCCAGGCATTGGGACATCACTTCCACGGCATCGTTGGGGTGGCCTGGGGTGGAGAAGTACAGCTGAGTATCATCAGCGTACTGATGGAACTTCACCCCAAAGCCACGGATGATCTCGCCCAGCGGCTTCACATAGATGTTGAACAGAAGGGGCGAAAGGACCGACCCTTGCGGCACTCCACAAGAGAGGCGCCTCGGGGTCGACCTCTGCCCCCCTGCCAACACCGTCTGCGACCGGTCAGAGAGATAGGAGGAGAACCACCGCAAAACGGTGCCCCCCACTCCCAACCCCTCCAGCCGGCGCAGCATGATACCATGGTCGATGGTATCAAAAGCCGCTGAGAGATCTAACAGGACCAGGATAGAGGAGCAACCCCTATCCCGAGCCCTCCAGAGATCATCCACCAACGCGACCAATGCCGTTTCCTTGCTGTACCCGGGCCTGAAGCCGGACTGGAGCGGATCCAGATAGACAGCTTCATCCAGATACCCAGGAAGTTGATGCACCACCACACTCTCAACAACCTTCGCCAAGAAGGGAAGGTTGGAGACTGGACGATAATTAGCCAAAATAGCTGGGTCCAGAGAAGGCTTCTTGAGGAGAGGCCTCACCACCGCCTCTTTCAAGGCAACTGGCAAGACACCCTCACTCAAAGAAGCGTTAATAATCCTCTGGAGCCAGCCTCGTGTAACCTCCTGGGAGGCCAGCACCAACCAGGAGGGACACTGGTCCAATAAACATGTGGTCGCGTTCAGCCGCCTCAGTATTCTGTCCATGTCCTCGGGAGCAACAGGGTCGAACTCCTCCCAGATGACATCCTCAAGACCGGCCTCCGTCATCCCACCCGTATCTACCCAGTTGGAGACCAGACCATCCCGAATCTGAGTGATTTTATCGTGCAGAAACTGAACAAAATCCTCAGCACGACCCTGCAAGGGGTCCTCCCGCGCTCCCGGATGAAGGAGGGAGCGGGTCACCCTGAACAGGGCGGCTGGGCGGTTATCTGCCGATGCAATAAGAGCGGAAAAATGGTTACATTTTGCCGCTTTTATCGCCACTAGGTAAGTCTTAATATGAGCTCTTACCAGTGTTCGGTCGGACTCGGAACGGCTGGACCTCCAACTGCTCACTAGGCGTCTTTTCCGGCGCTTCATCTCCCTTAGCTCCTCGGAGAACCAAGGAGCCAGGTAAGCTCGGCGACGGGTTAGAGGCCGCAAAGGCACGACTCGGTCTAAAGCGTCAGCGGCCGCCCTATCCCAGGCGGCCACCAACCCTTCAGCCGAGCCATGTGTCAGATCCTCAGGAAATGGCCCAAGCTCCATCTGGAACCTCTCCGATTATGTTCATATTAATCAATATGAACATAAATATTCCAATTATTTCCATGCAATCCAATTTCTTACAAATCAATTAATTATATTTACCAATAATAATAAACCAAATAATTTCCCCCATATATTCCTCCAAACCACAACGTAACCATTTTTGCTTTCAACACAATATAGAATAGTATCTCAATTATTACAATTCCCTAGTTAAATAGAGCTTTTTTTTTCTTTTGTGTTTTAAAATCTTGAACTCTCCTCTTTTGCCCTCAATTTCCCATTGTTTGCATGTACCATTTTTGATGAAGAAAAAGAAAATAAATCTGCCTTTGTCTAATTTTCCAATGTTGCAGCAAACAGCAAAGTCAACAACCTGCTTTACTTTCGGTTTCGCTTTCAGCTTGAATTGCACAAGGAGAAAAAAAATCTGCTCCAGTAATTTAGCTCTTTGTAGCAAGCAGCAGATCCTTGCGCAAAACAGTTGAGAGCAAATCAGCTGAGAGTCGTGGATCTAATCAATGGGCTAATTAGCCTATGCTGAAGCTGAAAGTCATTGTTTTTTCTTCCTGTTTGCTTGCAAGGAGGTAACTGCACAGGCCAAAGGGTGGGGGCCACCCACCTTGCCACTTAGTGTCCCCTGCTGCCCCTTTTGCCTCTAGCACCCCCTGCTGCCCCACTTGCCTCTTACTGCCCCCCTAAGGCACTCCACTGCCCCCCAGGGGGCGGTACCACCCACTTTGGGAACCACTGATCTAGTTCAAGCACTTATAACAATACACAATACACTTAAAGAAGAAGCTATAAAAATATGGATAATAATAAACAATCGATAATCACTAAGTATCCTGATTTACTGTTTACTGTTATAATTAATTGTCCAGTAAATTTAATAAATATAAATATAAATATAACTACAAATATATATAAATTATTTATCTGTCCAACTATTTAATAGATATAAATAAAGATTTAAATATAAAGTTATTCACAGTATCCTTTTACTTATTGTTTGTTTTTTAGCTATCCCTTCTTTTGGTTGGTCAATAGATAGAAAAAACATCTAATATAGATCAAATATAATTCCTTTTGGGGGGGGGATTATTCCTCTCGCTGGTATTTCAAAATGGCAATTCCAAATCTGCAATGTCACTTTTGTATATCCCACTAGTGCTGGTCCACATCTTTTTTCTCTGTTAAAGCAGCTCTATTACAGGTGAAGCTAACACCTCGCAATCACTTCTCTCTCTTCTCTGCTTCCAAAACACTCATGTTCTCAATCGTCTTTTTCCGCTCCTCTGATGTTCGTGCTGGTCTAAGTTCACCCTGCCATTTTTATTCCTCTCATTGCTTGTCATCTGCTCCCACTCTGAGTCCCTCTCCTTTTCGCTGTCCCAAAAGGATCTTAGTTCTTTCTTCTCTCAATCTATTTGAAAGTTTTATAGCATTTTGAAGCATTTTAAACCTCTGCTCTCACCGCCGATCTTCCCACTGCTCTCACTCACTGCTTCCTGCTGGTTTCATTCAGTGTGTCAGACCTCTGGGCCAGCCGATGCAGCTGCCTTTTTTTCCATACTCGAAATAAGGGCCCCTTCTTGGTGTGGTGGGAGACTGCACCTCTTCATACCTCCTCCGAAGGCTCCCCTCTTTCTTACCGATCTTGCCCCTTAACAGGTGCCTAAACATTGAAAATCAGCAGGGGGAATGGAGAGATCTTTTCCCCTGCTGCTTCGATCCTTGTCACTGCCGGAAGTCTGTTCACCTTTTTTCACTTTATTATCTACATATTATAGATGCACTTTCATGGACCATTGAAAGGAGAAATGGCTCACATGCTTTGCCCAAGAGTGTGATAGGCAATAGGATTTTAAGGGGCTACCAGAAAGAGTGGGGGGGGGGCAATGTATTTTCCAAAGCACCAGAAAGCAAAACAAGAAGCACTGGATGGAAACTGAACAAAGAGAGAAGCAACCTAAAACTAAGAAGAAACTTCCTGACAGTGTGAACCAACATAGGTGCAGAAATATTTCAGTCATAATTTCACATATAAAATAGCCATTTGTATAATACAACCTGCATATTGTTCAAATTGGTCATTAGTATTATGGCTGATGTTTGATAGCAAGCCTAAAAGTCAAAGAGTGCTTCTTTCTCTGTATGTATTCAAAACATCACATACCAGGAATAGTATATTAAGATGGACTTATGCAGTGGTGGGTTTTAAAATCTTTTACTACTGGTTCTGTGGGTGTGGCATGGTGGGCGTGGTGTGGCGGGCGTGACAGGGAAAGGATACTGCAAAATCCCCATTCCCTCCCCACTCCAGGGGAAGGTTACTTCAAAATCCCTATTCCCTCCCCACCCTACTAACCTGCTCTGGGAAGGAATCAAACTCCCCCCTCTTCATTTCCCCAAATAAAATATTATTCATAAGAAAAGCAAGGAGCCTGATACCTGCCTGATACTCATTCCATATTCCTGCCAGCTGCATAGAGGAAACTGTATGAAGAAAACAGCTACCGGTGCTTAGAGATAATCCTTCCTCTTATCCAGTTTGTTGTTCACCTGACCCAGAAACAAACTGCTGAATGTCACTTCACTTCTGCAAGCAAGAACCTTCCAGCAGCTGCTTCTTGGCTTGTCAATTTAAAGTGATGGCATCTGTTTTTTGTTTTTTGTTTTCCCTTCTTCTTTGCCAAGTGATCTCCTGGCTGAAGAGTCCTGATTTTTTCCTTTTAACCAATCAATTGAGAGGCTTTTTGGCTTCTCAATTTTAAGCAACGGTGTCTTGTTTGTTTGTTTTTTTTCTCTTCTTTGTCAGGTGATCTCTGATTTTTTCCTTCTAGCCGATCAGCTGGGAGCCGGGAGGCAGCGAATAGATTGGGGGTGCGGCCAGGCAGAGATGATACTTACCAGTTCTCCAAACTACTCAAAATTTCTACTATCGGTTCACAAGAACCAGGGAGAACCGATTGCAACCCACCACTGGACAGGGCTAAGGCATACATTAGAGGTTTAGCTATAATTTATATGAGAAAGAAAAATAAAAAGAAACAAAACCAAAAGTTATTAGAAGAAGAATATAAGAGTCTAGAGATGGAACTAAAAAAAGAACCACACCCACACAAAAAAAGAATCTAAAAAATCAAATGGAAATAATAAAACATAGGTTGAACTTAATAGATACAGAAGAATTAGCACAAAAAATTAAAAGTACTAAACAAAATTTCTTTGAAGATGCAAATAAACGAGGAAGATGGCTGGCATACAAATTGGAAAAGAGAAGGAAAAAAACTGATACACCAATTAATGGATGTGGAAGGAAACTTTCATCACCAAAATAACAATAAAAAGGAAGTGATCAAAGACTACGATGAAAAATTATACGATCAAGAGACAGTTCCAGAAAATAAAATAAAGCAATATTTAGAAAAAGCAGAATTACATAAAATACCTAAAAAAGTGAAAGCTATGTTAGATGAACATATAACAATGATGGAATTAACAGAAGCAATTAAGAGACAAAAGAATGGCAAAACACTGTGCCCAGATTGTCTACCAGAAGAGCTCTATAAAGATTTTCAAAATACTTTTAGTATACCAATGTTGGAAGTATTCAATGAAATACTGCTAGAAGCGAAGATATCAAATTCACGGACAGAAGCATATATTACTCTCATACCAAAAAAAAATTCAGACCTACAACAGATAAAAAATTACAGACCAATATCCTTATTGAATGCTGATTATAAAACATATGCCTCAATAATTGCAGAAAGACTAAAAAGGTTACTGCGAGTTCAAATCTCACCAGGCTCAAGGTTGACTCAGCCTTCCATCCTTCCAAGGTAGGTAAAATGAGGACCCAGACTATGGGGGCAATAAGCTGACTTTGTTTTTAAAAAAAGAACACCGCTTAGAGGGGGCCAAAAGCCCAACTAAGCAGGTATGTACAAAAGTATGACGGCTGTTGCTTAACGCATTGTTAGCCGCCAAGTCTCTGGAGAAGGGTGGCATATAAATCGAACCAATAAATAAATAAATAAATTTTAAATACACTGGAGTACTACAAAGCACATCCAGGGAAGCAAATGGTATTGTTTTTTCTATATGCACATAAAGCATTTGACAATGTGAACTGGCAGTTTATGCTAGCTCAATTAAAAGATATGGATTTTGGGGAGAGATTTATTAGCATGATTAAGGCGATATATAGCAAAGGTGATGGTAAATGGAGATATGACAGAGAAGGTTAACACTAAAAAAGGTATAAGACAAGGATGCTCCTTGTCTCTTCTATTATTTATATTTACACTGGAAGTATTAAACAGAAATATTAGACAAAATGCAGAGATAAAAGGTATAGAAATAAAAAAGGAAAAATATAAGCTACAGGCATTTGCAGACTATTTAGTCTTCATTCTGGAAGATCCACAAGAAACAGGGCCTAAATTAATAAAAAATTATTACACAGTCTTCAGAGGATAATTAGAATCGCAGAAAAAACAATTACTACCAACCTGCCTTCCATTGGAGACTTGTATATTGCATGAGTCAAAAAGAGGGCTGTGAAAATATTTACAGACCTCTCACATCCTGGGCATAAACTGTTTCAATTCCTACCCTCAAAACGACACTATAGAGCACCAGAACAACTAGACACAGGGACTAGACCAGAACAACTGGACACAACTAGACACAAGGACAGTTTTTTCCTGAATGCCATCACTCTGCTAAACAAATAATTCCCTCAACACTGTCAAACTAGTTACTAAGTCACTAATTACTATTAATTTTCTCATCATTCCTATCATCCATCTCCTCCCACTTATGACTGTATGACTAACCTTGTTGCTGGTATCCTTAATATTTATATTGACTGTTTCCCCATGACTATTGTTAAGTGTTACACTATATGATTCTTGACGAATGTATCTTTTCTTTTATGTACTCCAAGAGCATATGCACCAAGACAAATTCCTTGTGTGTCCAATCACACTTGGCCAATAAAGAATTCTATTCTATTCTATTCTATTCTATTCTATTCTATTCTATTCTATTCTATTCTATTCTATTCTATTCTATTCTATTCTATTCTATTCTATTCTATTCTATATTATAGAATTAATGTTAATGTAATTAATATAGTTGTAAACCTTGATTATTATTTAACAAAGATATCTGTACTGGGACAACACACTGATTAACTGAAGATGGAATTATTATATTAAAAAATTTAAAAAATTAAAAAACTCTGGATATTTTTGATAGTAATGCTGGATTTCTGTCATATTTTTGGCATCTCTGTAGATCCCGGTTTCAAAAATTTGTTAGCTGTAGCTATCTAATTACCTGCTTGCCTTCAAATAGTTTTGGTGCCCATTTTCCAAACCCAATCACTCAATTGCAATTTTTGCTATGTGGCAAAAAGACAACATTACTGAAGATAAATTGTATTAACTGATTTTAATTGTATAATGTGATGTGATGTGTTGTGATGTGATGTAAACAATTTTGGTTTTGCCATGGCCACAATAACGTTTTAAAGAATGCTATCTAACATATCTCTTTTGAAGAGCAGAAACAGAGAACTACTTTTATCTATGGAGCATCTCCATTTACCTGAAGGTTCTGAGGGAAGGAAAGTCATCAAAAATGGCACCTCTAAGTCTAGCCACTATCCCTGCCTGCCTTCTCCTACTGTCTTCCACATGGCCTGCAGCCCTGCCGTGTTTCCCTTCCTTCCTGGCAGCCCCTGTGGCCAGGCTTGCTGCCCACACTCGCCTAGAGAACCCAGGCAGGCTTCAGACTACACCCTCCCCCTGAGCCAAAGCAATTTACCCCGCCTGCAGCCTGCCATGCTCAGCCAAAGGGTCACGGGTGGTGGCAGCACGGGCAGAGGGCAGCACGGGAGCAGGTGGATGAAGCGTTTGGGTAAGGCTCTTACCTTACTGTTCCATCTGTAAAGCAATGTGGGGGAGAAAAGCAGCCACTGACTGACCCAGACAGCACATGGAGTCGCTCCATGTGTTCGCTGGTGACCTGTTTTCAATTCCCTTCCCTGCTGCTCTTGCTGTGCCATCTTGTACAGCACAGCGAAATTTACTTTAGCAACTGGGAGTTGCAGCTTTGGTCCTGTAAGTCCCACTCCCATCCAGAAAACGCTGTGGGCGGCAGAGAGAAATCACATTCAACCTGCTGCTTTTCTCTGCCACCCTCAGGACTTTCCCAATGGGAGTGAAGTCGGACCCAATGCTAAATTTTGCTGTGCTACAAAACATGCTTTCCCATTCCCAGCAAGAAAGGGAGAGTAAACAGGTCACTGGAGAACACATGGAGGGTGCCATGTGCTCTCCAGGTCAGCAGCTGCTTTTCTCCCCTGCTGCTGCTCTTGCCTGGGAGAGCGAGAGAGCATCTTTCACAGCCCAGCGAAATTGAGCTTTGGGTCAGACTTCACTCCCATCAGGAAAGTGCTGCAGGTGGCAGAGAAAAGCTCTGCCACCTGCAGTGTTTTCCAGACTTGGACTTACAGGTGGACCCAAAGCGGCAACTTCTGGTTGCTAAAGTAAATTTCACTGTGTGCTCTCCCAGGGCCCCGAGGGTTGTCCTACCAGAGCACCACTGCCGCTGCACTCCTTCCGCCACCACTGCCACTGCTGCCACCACTGCTGCCATGCTCCTTCCATCAGTGCTGCTATGGCTGGAGCTCGCCATCAGGATCAGGATCAGTAAGTTCTTGCTTTGCTCCCCAGGAAGGGCTCCATTATGGAGGGCTGTGTGCCCAGACTGGGCGCTTTCTCTCAGGCCTCCCATCTTGCATATCTCGGGTGGGTCTCACTGTCCTAGCCTTTGAAGGAGGAAGGAAAGGAGGAAGGGAAGAGAGAGAGAGAGAGAGAGAGAGAGAGAGAGAGAGAGAGAGAGAGAGAGAGAGAGAGAGAGAGAGAGAGAGACAGAGAGAGAGAGAGACAGAGAGAGACAGAGACAGAGACAGAGACAGAGACAAAGAAAGAAATAGAAAAAAACTATGCAATATGCGTGTACACATATGGCATATATACATAGGATTAAATAGTATATTTTGGATGTTCAGTAGTAGTAAATAAATAGACTGGGAAATTATATTTCATTGAGGCCCATGAGGAGAGGCCAGACAAGATGCCCCTTGACGTGAGTGTTGTCAAGTTGGCCATGCCCACCCAGTCATATGACCACCAAGACACCCCCTCTCAGTCATATGGCCACCAAGCCACACCCACTAAGACATGCCCACAGAACAGGGGTGAAATCCACTTACCTTCACTACCGGTTTGCAAATGGGAGCGCAAGCGTGCACGCACTTGCTATGCTCATGCGCTACACCTCTGCAAATGTGCAGGACCTTCTGCGCATGTGCAGAGCATCAAAAATGGGATGTGATGATGTCTGACCGGGTGAGTGGAGCCTTCCACCGCTGCCACTACCAGTTCACCCAGTTTACCTAGCTGATACAACCAGCTGCATTTTACCACTGGCACAGAACCGGTAGTAAAAAAATTTGAATCCCACCATTGCATTTACTGTTATATAATGTATGTTTAATAAGTCTTGGCTTCTTAACATAAACTTCTAACACTTTGAAATAATCAAATAGACAGTGTAGCCCAAATAGACTTGACTTGTTTATCTCATGCAACATTAGTTACGTCAACTTAATGTTCTCATTGCAAAATCAGATTATCAGCATCTCATATATTGTTGGGTTGTCTTGTTTTTCTAGAGGCCCATCAATGGTCATGGTTCTAACTAAAGAAAATGCTGTGGAGGAATGGCGACAATTAATGGGACCAACAGATCCAACAAAAGCAAAAGAAACACATCCTAATTCAATACGTGCTAAATTTGCAACTGATGTTCTGCACAATGCTGTTCATGGGTCCTCAAATGAGGAACATGCTAAAAAAAGCATTAAGTTTATCTTTGGAGATATTGATTTAGAAAGTCTAAAATACAAATACATTTATATGTAAATTTCAGAGCTGTCAACAATAAATGATATGTACAGATTAATACATTTACCTATATCTTTTTATTAAATATCATGTTACTAATTAGAATTCATAAGATCCCTTCAAATTAGGAATACTTCCTCCATTAATATTATACTTTTAACTTGTAATATCATCAATTTCATATAGAATATAAACCGGTGGTAGCACATGAATACCTGTAATAATATTATTAATAATTGGCACTAAATCCCAATACAAAAAAGACAATCACAGATATTCAAATTTCTCTTTGAAGGACTAGGAAGTAGATATGAAAGAACCTCAAATTAGGATATCAAATCAATGGACTCTAGTCACTTGGCCTATTGGTTAAAATAGAGAGGGATAGATGAGAAGAAAGAATGTAAGATGGAGTTTTATAGACTATTTAGCCCTTATTGGCTATTTGATTCTTACAAAAGTAGTAGTTGAAGTAATAGCTACTTGATTGCAGTCCAAAAACAACTGGAGCATCATTTGAACACCATCGGCCTTGACAAAATCACCATCACACAAATTGTAAAGAACCTTATTCAGAACAGTTTGGATTCTATGACAATATCTTTAACACCATCAAACATCTACATCTTCCTACTCCAGATTCTTGGGAAGGGCTTGATAGATGGATAAAAATGCCAGATCCATTCTGAACACCTGGCTGATTGTGGAATGAATTATAAATTACAATTAAAAGATGGGAAATGAGGGAGCAAGATGCATCTAGGGAAGCGGGGTGTTATTTTAATTGGTAACTACCTCCAAAATGATGAACCTGTGCAGGGGCCCTAGGCATTTTGAAATGTCAGAAGAGTGGAAGCAGATATCACCTTGGAAAAGATATGATGTTCCAAAAGGCAAGAGACCCAAACTTCCTTAATCAATGGGGTCTACAAAATGCTCATTCTCCTGACACTAATGGGATGGATCAATCCCATTAGTTGAAGTCATGTCATGAAGGACTTTAAAAGTGAGCAATACCTTGAATTGTACCAAGACGTAAACCAGCAACCAGTGCAGCTCGCAGAACAACTGTCAATACTGAAACTGATCTGACCAGAGCCATCTTGGAGTTTTAGTGTTGCCACACTGGAACTAAGGGATAGGGAGGCGGATTAGAGATAGCTGGGGTTGTGTAGCCAAAATCAAATACTTTCTCCTGGGAACCAAGGACATTCTCACACCTGGACCATGGAAGGAGAAGCGAGGTCACCAGACAACCAGACAGCGCAGTGGGGATGCTGCAATGGTCATAAGTGTGAAAAATGGTCATAAGTCATTTTTTAAAATTATTCGTATTGTGTCTGAATTTTTTCCTGCCTCATGGTTCCTTTTTCTGTGTGGGGGGGGGGGTGGTGTCTTCCTTCACTGTTTTAGTGGTTCCCGGCACTTCCTTTTGTGGTGTACTTCCAAGAGGCAGGGTGCAAGCTTGGCACTGATTTTTTTACTGCCTTTCTGGGGGCATGCGATCTTTCCTTAAATCTGGATGATTTCCTTAGGATATCTTGTGAGGTGAGTGAGATCAGCTGGTATCTTTAAGTGGTGCAAATGGATCTAATGCTTGCTTCTCCTGAGTGGGAAAGGATGCTTTGTTAGTTCACTGAGCACTTGTCTATGGGGATTCTTCAGTCATCCAGGTCATGGCTGTCCCAAAGGTGCTTTTTCAAGAGGCAACTGGACTTCCTTAGTTTGGAGTGGCCAAGCACATGATTGCTCACTGTAGTAAGATTTTTTTAAAAAAATAGGAGGTAGGGGTGTGGCTCCTCCAATTCATTTTAGTTTTCTCTCATGATAATAAGGCTTAGTAACATGGCACCAGGCTTGAAGTTTATTTAGATATCTGTGGCAAATACTAATTTTATTATGATCCTGACAAGCTTGGGAGGTTTGAACCTGGGTCCCCTATATAATTTGTTAATTTGTCTCTTTATTGTCTCTTTCTCCGCATTTTGTAACCCAAATATGCCCACCCACTTTCTGGAGAGCTTAAATTATTTCTCTGCTAAAGGGCTTCACTTTATGAGCAAGAGTTGGCTGCTAATATGAGCAAGAGCTGGCTGCTAGTAGATATCATTGCATTTTAACTATTTTAATTCCTCAAGGTACACTGGCCCCCTGCCTGATTTGTAACTCTGGCTTCCAGGTATTTCTAATCTAATGATTGGTACTTAGGGCAGCTTTTTGCAAACAAAGAAGCTTTTTGTATTTTTGTACAGGTAATCCTTGACTTACAACAGTTCATTTAGTGACCATTCAAAGTTACAATGGCACTGAAAAAAGTAACATAACCATTTTTCACACTTATGACCATTGCGGCATCCCCACAGTCATGAAACGCTGGGCAAGGCAAAGTGCCCCTCGACATGAGTGATGTCAATTTGGCCATGCCTACCCAGTTACATGACCACCCAGCCACACCTACCCAGCTGGTCATTAGTCAGAGAACTGGTTGTTAAATTATTTGAATTCCACCACTGAGACAGCATCTTGATTGGACCATATGACTGACTGATTGGGGTTGTGTACTTTCCCTTTTATTTAGGTGAAAACCCTGGGAACCTTCAGAGTCGTTTTTCTTGAGATCTTTGCCAATATGATATTTCCAATAAAGCTATTCTTTGAGGAATCCACCTGCCTCAGAGTTTTTCTTGATATGGGATTATTACTTGGAATCCTGACAACAATTATGTAATATGAGCCACCTAGGGTCCCAAGAACTGCCCATGCAGCCACATACTGTACCAGTTGTAGCTTACAAACACTCTTCAAAGGTAGCCCTGTGTAGACTGCATATCAATAATCTAAGTATGAGC
The DNA here is from genome assembly GCA_038048745.1 of Coluber constrictor foxii. Lineage (NCBI taxonomy): Eukaryota > Metazoa > Chordata > Lepidosauria > Squamata > Colubridae > Coluber > Coluber constrictor. Next base: position 101,398,946 of record CM075961.1, on the reverse strand, counting down.
TAACCAGTGTTTACACCAATGTTCTTAGAGAGAATAAAAGTAAGAAAATAAATAAAATAAAAGTAATTTTATTCATTCTCTGTTAAAAACCTCTGGATATTTGATATGAAATTATTTTTTTTCAAGGCCTGCAATGGTGGTGAAGAACAAATCACATAAAACTGATTTTAATCTGTTTGAATGGGGATTTTCTGTTCAACTAAGAAGTTGCCTTGGATAAGTCATACTTTCCCTCAAGAGTAAACTAATTTCCAAGAAATGATGTGATAAACTAATTTCAGTCTAGCTCCCTGAAATACATTAATATGTAAAAGTAGGGTGCTTTGTCTGACATGGTTTATGATGGATATTCTCTCTCTTATCAATCAGGATCAGAATTTTAAAAAAGGCTTTGGAATAAATATAAAAAGAGTTTGAAATAAATATAAAACAAGGCTCTCTACAAAGCTGTCCCTTTGGGAATCACCACAAGAAGCTTTTTTAAGAAAAGAAATGGTGGCAAAGCCAGATTGGTTGACGTATGGTAAAATTTTATCTTTTAATTCTGGTGACCCAATACTAAAGCCAAGGGAAAAACTTGAATCAGAAGGTTATACTTGCCATTGGTTTACTTATCAGCAACTGAAAGAAAGATTCAAATTGGATAAAAAGTGCTATGGATTTCACTTTGTTAAAAATGAACTGGAATTTTCATTATGTGGCAACGATGAATGTATTATTGCTAAGATTTATAAAATGTTATTGAAATTGAATTTGGAAAATGAACATGTATGTGAATGAAGTGTTTAAAATTTACATTAAATTATAATCTAAAAAAGAATTTCTATAAGATGATGTATCATTGATATTTAACACCAGATAAATTTTCTAGCATGTATAAAGGCATGTCAAATGAATGTTGGAAGTGGAAAAATAAAGAAGGGACTTTTTATCATCTATGGTGGACATTTGATAAAGCATAAAAATTTTTAAAATATGATTCATATTTTAATATAGAAAATTCTGAAAACGGAGATAAAAATGAAACCAGAACTTTTCCTTTTGGGTCTAATGGAAAGAGAACTAGAGAAAAAATTTGGAACTTTGTTACTATATATGTTGACAGCAGCAAGACTATTGTATGTGCAAAAATGGAAGGTAACTTTGATTCCTACCATGGAAGAATGGTTGCAGAATTTGATGAAGTTGGCTGAAATGGCAAAACTGACTACTTTGGTTAAAGAAAAGAATAAGTACTTTTGTTTTCACATGGAAATCGCTTCTGAACTTTGTGCTTGATGTGGAAAAGAATGAAACTAACTTTGGATTTTACAGATTAGACTGATAGATCTTTATAGAAATGACTTGTTCATACTATTATGGAAAACAAAAAGCTGTGATTTGATGTTAATGCCTTATTTTACTGTAACAGAGAGAATCGGAAGTCAATGCTTCTTTTTCTCTCCCCCCCCCCCCCATCTTTCTTCACTTTCCTTCCCCACTTCTCCCTCCCCCCTCACTGCTCTTCTATTTACTTTTGTATTTTATAATACTATATCTAATTAAAAAATTTTTTAAAGAATTTTAAAAAGGCAAATAATATGCATGAATCTGTCTTGGTTGATGATAGCCAGCTAAGTTAATGAAAACCAATAGAGAACTTTTGATTTTCATGAACCTAAGAGTTAGAACAAATAATGCCTGGCTTAAAAGCAGTTATTATCAGAGGAGCTGTATTTCCAGAACTACATGCAGAACAGTAAAAATCAACTGAAGCACATGAAACCAAGATGTATCTTATCCAAAGGGATAACATCTTTTAGTGCTTGAGATGGAATGCCATGAGAGGTTCTCCCTACCAGTAGAAAAGTCTGTGCTGCTTTTTTTCTTTTTTGTGATATCCCAAATTTGCTACCTGAAATAACCTCACTGCCCAACAAAAGTACTAGTCAAATCTCCTTTCTTAATGATTTTCAATCTCTGCTCTTCTGAGATTCTTTGAAACACTTCTTTCTCAAAGAAATGTGCTAAACACATGATCTGTGCTGGTTTTATATAATAAATTGGATATACAGTACCTTGCAATGTGTATAAGGTTTACTTCTGTGGTGCTTGGGAAAAAAAACATCAAAAATGACTAAAAATGATATACCTACACAATGTATATTTTAATTTGCTGTTTTCTTTTAAGAGTGTATCGCTGTATAATAATAGTGATCCTTTATATGTGATTATGAACACACACAGAGAGAGAAAAAACATTAAGAAAAAGGTTCGTATTTCTCCAAGCTAAAATTGTTTAATTATCTATGTGAATATTTAAAATCTGAAAATAAATAAAAATATTATTATCAAATTGAGCTATGTGGTGGTATGTCAATCATGGTTGCTTAAGTGTGAAACAATAGTTTGAATTCTATGATGGCAATCATTTTACACAGTTTCCTCTAATTTCAAACAAATGATTTCATTTTAGAAATAAAATGTAGTGCTCTAATTGTTGGAGAACTTTCAGACAAACCATGACATTTATTAGAAAGAAATATAGCATAGAAACATTTATTAAAACACAAACTGCTCAAATGATTATTTTACTTTTCTCCAACTAGATTCAACAGACTTTTCAACAAAGGTTTGACATTTGGAACAGAGACAGGAGGCATAATACTTGTTGACTTAATTATTTTTAACTTTATTTGCTTCCTTTCCCCAGAGCAATTTAAACATTAATTTTTCCTGTAAAAGCAGAAAGAGGATGCCATATTCTCATTTCTTCTTTTTGAGCAAACAGAAAATGCCAATTAACTAAAAGAAGTCAATAGTTATCATTCCTTGAATGTGGTACACTCTGCACTTCCAGCCAATTAGTATCACACATAACAGAACAACATCAGGAAAACTATATGTACAGCAGAAGGCATAGGAAGCAAAGGTCCTTCACATATACCATTCTTTAATTAATATTAAGACTTTGTTTGTGTGATTCTTAGCAACTAAATCATAATTCTTCAACAGGCAGAACTGCATTCAAATACTATTACTCCTAATAAGCTGGATAGGAATTAGTATTGGGTATTGGGTATTCAAAAACATCCTATACTGTAGATATTACTGCATGCTTTTCCGCACTGCTGTCAATTGCCCTAATCCAATTTAATTTAGGAGATGGGAATTTGGAAGATGAAAATATTTCACCCATTTTTAAAGTTTCATTTTGTTCCCTGAAAAATCCATTGCATACATAAAACAAAATAAGTTTGCTTAAAAGTGCTCTCTAGTAAAATTAATAGGACATCCCAAACATGGAAGAGAATCCATATCTACATGTTATTGTTGTGAAAGAGGGTAAGTTAAGACAAATTTGATATTATGATGTTTCACCTTTGTTAAATTAGTTTCAGAGATGTTTTCACATTTTTATTAAAACATGTTGAGACATAGTTGTGAATTAGCCTTTATGTTTTTAGTTAGCAAAGTTTTTGTTTTAATACTCATTCTTAGTAAATCTATAAATTCAAGTTTTCAGTTTTGTTGTAGATTTTTGAATGAATGGTTTTATGTAAATATGAAAGTATACCAATATACTATAACAATGAATACTTATAAACAAAACCAGAGTTGAAGTAAAAAAAATAGAGCCTGCTTTGTATTAAAAACAAGCCCCCTTATATTCAGTATGCCTTATTCCTTTGTAAGTATATTTAAGATAATAGCATTACATATTTTTGCCATAGAAATCTGCATATAACTCAATGACCCAGTGATGTTGCTTATGCATTTTTGATATGCATGAAGGTAGGATGAAGCACGAGAGCAATGCATGGCATCTCATTCGTACACTCCACAAATTTCTTCAAGATACTAGACAAAGACTCTCTTTTTGCTAGCATTATCATAAAATACTAGATAAATGCCACAATAAGATACTGCTCTTCTGCTTTGGTAAAACTGTTCTTAGTACTAGAAGCACATTGGCATATTTAAATCAAAAGAGCTACTAACCTAGACGCTTGTTGATCAGCTATGATTTGCAATGCTAAATGTAGGCTGCATAATTAACTCTCTCAGTTTAGTGCAAAACTCTATGTGCTTTTATTTATTTCACAAAATAAAAATGAAATGTTTAGGTTATGGAGTTCAGCAAATCATATGCTTTTCAGGCCAGCTTGTTGGCTTTGCTCCAGGAAAGAAAAAGGTGGAACTCATATTTTTTTAGAATTAATTTCTTTCTGATGATTTCTGAGCTTATTGGTCTTCTTGGAACTGGTGAACACAGGATTGTTTTTCTTTAAGTTTTGTTTTGGTATCCCAATGTGACCAGCGTTTCTGGAATTCAGCTTTCTATTAGAGGCTGCTTGTAGTTTCTGTTCTTGAAGTCTCTGTTCCCATCGCTAGGAAACATAATGTAAAATAAGGTTAGCATTCAAAAAACTTTAATTGCACTGGAAGCCATTCCTTCATCTACTCATGGATATTCACTATCAGTGAAGCACTGACAATAGCCCTGTTAACTTGTTAGAAAAAAAGTAAATGAATTAAATTACAAACTATAAAACAAAATCATTTCCACTTTCTTATCCTTATAGAAATGCTTAACTTCGCAGCACTTGGCAGTTGATGCTTTGTAAAATCATGCTTCTATAAGAATAGATCAGGCATCCTCAAACTATGGCTCATGGGAGGGATGCGGCCCTCCAACCCAATTTATCCAGCCCACAGAGTGGTGGGGTTAAGCCCCGTCCCTCATCCCGCCCCTCGCCCCTCTCCTCCCAGCCACTTCCTGCATAGCTGGCTTTTTCTGGCTGTTGGGGACCCTGGGGAGGCCTCCTCCAGCCATTGCCCTTATCTTGTCCAGCCACATTTCTCACTTCTGCTCACTTAAATGGTTCAACGCTTACCACACATGGCTGCCGCAAAGATAAAGCCAAAGGGTGAGTGTGGGCAGGGAAGGGCCCGTGAGTGGAAGGATGATGATGCTGGCGTAGCCATGTGCTCCTGGGCCAGAGGGTGGGTAGGTGAGTAGCTGCAGAAGGCTCCCCTCATCCCAGAAGCACCAACATCACACTCTCCTCTAGCACATCTCCCGTGCTCCCCTATCCCTCTTCCTAGGTTTCAGATTGAGGCTATGGCCTCCCCGATCAAGAGCAGAGCTGAGAGCAAGCCAGCCTTAATTTAAATAGCCAAACTGGGGGCAGGTATGGAGAGGGTGAGAGAGAGGCAGCGCTTTCTGGGATGGCAGGCCAGTCTAGTAATTCCTCATTTTCCCTTCCCCCACTAATTAAGGGAATAGGCAGGCTACTATACTTGGTAGTCTAGCTCAGCCCAGGAAGGCAGAGGAGGCTCTTATGCCAGAAGGGGCTTGCCTGGGTCCCATGGCCGCTGCTTCAGCCACAATGAAACATGTTATCTTGGCAAGGGACCTATTGGGGAGGGGGCAGGGGAATCAAGCCCAGAGGAGAAGCACCGCTTTTCCTTCTTGTCTGTTCTGGCACTGAGCAGCAGTGGAACGAGAGCAAAAGGAGACTATGCTGGTTCGGGGACTTGGCCGGGGAACAGTCCCAAGTATGCAGAAGGTTGCTGCTGAGGAGTGCCTCTTTCCAAATTCTGGAGTAGACATAAACCTGCTCCTTTGCCTCTTTAAGGAGGTCCAGCTCTTGGGCCAAGTCCCTTGCCTCCATCCACCCAAAACAAGGAGAGGCAATGGCTTCCTTGGCTTGTTCTATTTGTTGATTGTAAGCTCCTTGGGACTGAGAAAAATTGCTGCAAAACTGAGTTTCCTGAAATGGACCACTAGACTCCTAAACAACTTTTAAAAAACTATCTAGTAAAAAGAAAAGTCAATCAAAAGAGCAATATGCAAACAAAAGCAAATAAAATACCCCCAGGAGCAAAACAAATTAAAGTTTAATTTGTATGTATTGTTTAATGGACTGCCAAATTGGCAAAATGGACTGCTAAATTGGCCACGCCTACCCAGTCACATGACCACGTAGTCACACCACCCAGTCACATGACCACCTAGCCACACCCACCCAGCCAGTCCGGCCCCCCAACAGTCTGAGGGACCGTGAATTGGCCCCATTTAAAAAGTTTGAGAATAGATGGTTTCCTTGTAGACTTCTGGAACCCAATTCTTGTAGCTGGTTGGACAAAAAGAAAACCATAGCCAATTCTACCAGGTAGGAATGAGCAACTTTTTCTTCTTGGTTTGGGGACGGGACAATGGCCCATTTGTGAAGGATGATTTACAAGTTATCTTTATGCCTTTTTTCCCTGATGTACCTATGAAGGTACATCAGGCTCCCAGTCAGAAGATAATTTGTTCTACATTCAAGTGTTCTAACTTGTGTTATAAAAATCATGCCATGCATATCCATTCTAGTGCACTTTATATTATTCTTTCACTTATCCAGTTTTTCTTTTAAAATAATATTTTATATCTGTGGTTAGATCTAGCGAATACTTCTATATATTTTAAATACTCAATTTTTTCTTTTTATTCATGAAAATCTTAGCATATGGGCTGGGGTAGGGGTGACATTATGACTTAGGGCTAAAACTCTGTTAAATATTTTTTTCCAAAAACATATTGTCAGTGGGGGTAAAAATGGCTTTTAAACTTGATTTTTCTGCTAATATATATGCAAAATGGTTTTGAAGAGAAATTCCAGAAATATAAATAATTAAATACAAAAAGAAAAGGAAAAAAATCCCCAGAACAATTAGAAAAAGAGTTGGATCAGCCTGCTAAAGAAGTGGTCATTTCAATACCTCACCCTGAAATCCTGTGGTGCAGAATGATAAACTTTAGTACTGTGTTCATAACAAGAACAGCTGATTAGTATACTAACAGGACTTATGCAAATATGCTCCTAGTATGGCTTCTTTTAGACATGTGCTTAACTAACTAAGGCACTAAGCATAACAATAACAATATCCAATGTTGAAAATGCTTATATATCATTCCAGAATTCTGCCTGTTTTTCTAATTATGTAATATCACGTATGAATTGTTTTTTAAAAAATTCTGTGACAATTTGTATTTCTCGATTTTTGCTTACTTTGACCCTGGGATATAAGCTAGAATACTTCTTGCTATTGTGCATCCCATCCATTCTACATGCTTACAAGAATTTGTTCTTACCTGAAACCTTTTGTTTAATGGATCCTTCCACTTTTCCACTGAGCACTCATCAAGAAGCATCAACCTAAAATAATTGCATAACTAAGTAATCAGAATAGAAATGTATACAACCTTCATCCCATTTTGGTCATGAGATTTATTATCAACAGTTTAGATAACGTTAAAATGTACAGGTAGTCCTCCACTTACAAATATAATTGAGCCCAAAATTTATGTTGCTAAGTGAGATATTTGTTAAATGAGCTTTTACACCCTTTTTTGCCATAGATATTAAGTGAATCACTGTAGTTGTTAAGTTAGTAATATGTTTGTTAAATGAATGTGGTTTCCTCATTGACTTTGCTTGACAAAAGACCACAAAAGATGATTACATGATCCCAGAAAACTTCAACCATAATAAATATGAGTCAGTTGCCATGATTCTGAATTTTGATCATGTGACCATGGGGATGCTGCAATAATTGTAAGTGTGAAAAATGGTCATAAGCACTTTTTTCAGTGCACTTGTAACTTCGAATTGTCACTAAATGAACTGTTGTAAGTCAAGGACTATCTGTACTGGCCAACTTCATAGGGGATAAATTACCATTGGTTGGCTGCTTATATTATCATATATATATATATATATATATATCTTAATGTGTTTAATAACAGTTGTTATGGGAAAGAAGGAAAAAAAAGTTTCTGTGCCAAACTTCTAAGATTACAAGTTTCTGTGCCAAACTTGTATGCCAAACTTACTGTATTTAGGGATCCCTAACTGTGGTGGATTTCTACTAGTTCGGGCAAACCAGTAGTGGTGGCCCACCAGCCTGGATATCATCATGGACACTCTGCATGCACAGAAGCACCACACACAAGCGAAGCGCGCACGCGCGCCCATAGTTCCAAACTGGTAGAGAAGGTAAGTGGAACCCACTACTGATCCCCAACCCCTGTGCTGTGGCCCACTACCGAGCCATGGCCTATTTGCAACCAGGCCAGCGCGTGTGCACATGCACGTGCAGCTCAACTTGCACAAGTTGAGCTGCACACACATGCATGTGTGCACTGGCCTGATGCTCACACAAGTTGAGTTCCATATGTGCGTATTATATCACCACTTGTACAGCCTGGTTCACCTCTCCTTGTCCCCCCCCCCCTCTCCCGGGCTGCCAAGCAGCAAAGGTTGGGAACTACTGCCTCATTTGGTGATCAGGTACATAATCCAGAAAACTGGGCTAAATATTTTTTTAACCTGTTTTGCTTTTAGTGCCAGAAAATCAGCAGTGAGTAAAAAAAGAATGGTAAGAGTTTTCATCAATGTAACAATAAAAAGCCTTCAGAGCATCACTCTCACCACCCTTGGACAACTTTCTCTACAATGAATGGAGAAATCTATAATTTTTTAAAGCTTTGGTTACTGTGACTGTGACTTACACTTTTAATTTCTTTTTAGCAATGTTCTCACCATAAATATAGTATGGTGAAATAAAAAAGAATATTTATATACTGCATTGTTCAAAGATATTAGCCTTCTTTCCAAAACAATTTATAAAAAGGAAAGCAATGAAATAACATGAAAGTTCATGAAAGCAATATCCATGAAAAACATCAATATATGCAGTTTTATATTGTATTATTTTTTTTAGTAATAATAATATAGGGTATATATAGTATAGATCAATGATATTTAGAATTATTTAAAAAGCATTAGTTTGCTTCATGGATGGATACTGTCTACAGGATTGATTCCAGAAATCATTCAGAGTGAATTGATTAGTTTATCAGGTATCTTTTGGGATCCAAAAATTGAGGCTGGATTAGATTCTAGTCCAAAGTTATTAAATAGTATTATTTGGAAATTCATGTTACTTTTGACCCATCAGACATTTGGAATCAGGTTTGGTACAAATCTCCTCAAAGCAGTGAAAGCTCAGTGTTTTATAACATATTCCATCATCATTGTTTTGCCACAAGCAAATTCTTTCCTTTTGTTCTAAGTTGCTGGGCTGTTATACAATCCAAAAAGAGTTGCTGAAATATTGTTTATTTAACAAAGTGAAACAAAATCCTTAATCTATCAAGGAATGCTTTTAATCTTTCTTATCCTATCCTACCCAAAATGTATTAAGATTACACCCAGCATTTCCAATTAGGGAACATCGTTGGAGAATGCCAGCTTGGGAAAGACCAATGGGCTTGTATATATCCTATTCAGTTGATTCATGATTGGATAACTCAACCTTAATCTATATGTGCATCTGGGTAACATGCTGATTTGCTTGTGTAGTTCTTGAAAACATTTTTTTAAAAAGTTTCTGTCTTACAACACAAGAAACATGCAACCTAAGTCCTGCTCCAATGGCCCTGGTTCAACTTAAGGTTTCCACATCCTTTAATCGAAGACCAGGACCCACAATGTAATCACAAAAGGAGAAATTGTGATAGAAACAAGAATGTGGTATTTCTTTCAGCACTTTTCCAAGTAAGTGACCGTTACTTTTGACATTTTTAAAAGCCACTGAAACTCAATCTCTATTTATATATGGCTGAGTTCAATGGGAAACTCGATGTTTTGTTTTTACTGTCTTTTTCAAATCTTTTGACAAAACACATAAAATTAAAACCTCAAAGAGCTTTGAAAACATCACTGCCAAGTTTGCTTCATTAAATTATAACTCTTTCTAATCCATTTCAATTCCTGAGCTAAATCTTGGAAACATTCACCCTTTTGTATTGATATTCCAAAATATCTCAAGATTAATCAACATTGTGCTTATTACTATAGTCACCCCTCTTCCACTTTCCCACTTCTTTCAGAATCAAAACTCAGAACTTTATCCTTTTCTTAATTTTTCAAAATACATCTTTTCTATTCTTTGTTACCATCATCTTTCTTAAGCATTAATGCATTCAAACCTATGGATGTGATATTCGGATCACAATGCCTCATATTAGATACTGACATGCTCAGACTGCTGCTCAATGGCTTATGATAAGACATTATTAACAGTGCAGCCTTATAAAATGATTTGAAATGATCTTCTGAACATTATAGCTGAAAAATGTTTTGAATCAAGGTCTCAACAAGTCCAACTCTGTTTCTTCTACAATATGTAGGTTTTCTGATGCATATATGTCTTGTCTCCAAAGTTTTATGCTTTCATTTTGCTGAAAATCTCAAACAAATAATGAGTACAGTTTGCTGTGTATCATCAATAGAAAATATTGGTGCTATACATCTTAATATGACTTCCTTGTTGTTTTATCATCATACCTGGTGTGCCATTCATAGCACATAATGAGTACAACTTGATTTGGCAGAAGAGGTGGACACTGGCAAGAAGAATTAGTATACAGAGGAATTAGAGCACGAGGAACTGGAGTCAAAGATTTCAAAACATTTTTCACATCAACCATTGTGGTTATTTCATTGCAACTTCTTCTCTCCACACTCTTTATTTTAGCATGAATAACTGCAAGAAGCAAAATAATGCAAAATAAGCACACAGTAACAACTGAAACCTGTATCTGACAAACATTTACAAAATTTATCTAATACATTTACTAGAATGTTTTGCTGAGCTCTGATGCTTGTTATATAGCTGTGATGGCGAACCTATGGCACATGTGCCCAAAGTGGCACGTGGAGTCATGTCGCCTGGCAAGCATGGTGTCACATGTTCGTCTTCTGAGTTTCTGGCCCGCATGCGCATGCAATCATCAGCTGGCCTTTTTGCGTGTGGCAATGCCAGAAACTGGAAGACCTGGTCTTTCTGCATGCATGCATGCCAGAAACCTAGAAGAGTAGCTGGCTCGCGCACCAGAAACCAGAAGTTCATTTTCAAGTATGTGCATGTGTCCTGGGCAGCTTCTCTTTCAGGCTGCAACACAGATGAATGTGTGCTTGCGTTCGTCATCACTGTTATATAGTTATGATTGTGCTATGATCCCACCAGAATGCTCACTTTTTTTCTTTTTTCTATTATATTCAGGCAGGCAGCCAGGAAAAACATTAAAATACAGTTCATCTCATCTGTACTAAACAAAATTAATCTTTATGTGAAACTGTTGCTTAGTTCAATGAAGGATAAGTATTTTTGAAAACAAATGAGATTTCTAGAACCAACATGTAGGAATTGTTTTTCTAGTCATAAAAAAGTATAACATGTAATATGTTTGAGCAAAGGCTCCAATTGAAAGTTGTTATAAATAGCACAAGCATTTCCTTAGACCTACTAATATTTATAAGTATTTTAATTTGTTTCCTTACTAACACTTCCCTATAAACCACACTATTAGTCAGACAGTTGTTTGGACTAGCAAAAATTGGGAATTTTAAAAAACAGTTTGAGGACCAAATGCAAGGTAATGGTGATCAGCTTTAAAAATACTTCAACATTTTTACTCTGGAATATCTGTCCTAACTGATGTTGTGGTAACTGTTGATGCCATTGCCTAAGCCACAGGAAAGTGATCATTTGCAAAACAAGGCTTTCTCAGAAGTGGCTTCAGCTATATGGAATGACCTCGATTGGGAAATGCAACAAGTCTACACTTTTGGCTCTTTGAGAAGAACAACTAACATGAAATTAACTAGCTGCTTGGTAATCGGGTATCTTCCTTCATGGAGAGGGAAGAGTGATTGAAATTGACACATAGAGGGAATCTGGGAAATAAGCAACAATTCCAATTCAGCCTCCCTCCTTGTTTTCTTGACACAATGATTAGGAAAACTAGAGGCCTTACATTAAAGATAACTAGATAACATGTGAAAAGTTTTATACCAAAACAGATCAATAGAATGACCATGGGAGTGCAAAAAAGCAGTGGGAATGGGAGTGACTTCTGACTTCCTGCCAGCTTTCCCACTGACTTTACTTGGATGACTTGTTCAGGGAGCATTGGAAATGTTAATCACATGACCATGGATGAACTGAAGCAGCTACAACTTTGCAAAATTTCAGTCCCATGGGAGTTTATGAGTCCCAGATTTTGGAGACATTCTGTATGTGTCCATTTAATGTATACTGATTTAAAAATGGTTCTCCTAACGATGCAGTTTCACCCAATTGAAGGTTACAAGCAATCAGATAGGCGTAAGAATTTTAAAAGGCTATAGAAAGATTTCATTGAATAGAATAAAAGCACATGAGATCAACTACACTTTCTCTTCTTTTTTAAATAAAGTGGTAGATCTCTGCTTTGATATATCTTAATGTAAGCTTATTGGTGTCAAGGGAGGGGGGGGGGGGGGGAGAGAGATGACAGGCATGTAAAGAACCCAAGATATATATGGAAGAGAAATGGTTGCAAAGTGGGCTGGCTAATTATCAGTAGAAAAGAAGTGTATCTCTTTTCTATCTTGCCAGAATGCACTTCTGGACACAGGAAAAGCAGTCAATTGATCTTAGATCTGAAATAATGCATAACAAGACATTGAAGATGTTACACAAGGGAAAACGTCAGCTTAAAGGGAGAAAATACTATTATGACTTGCTGTTCCTCTCAAAGAAGTTTGAAGTCCTCCCTCCCTCCCTGAAATTCAGACGATAGTATATATATTTTTTCTTACTTCCAAACACATTATGTTTCCATCTAAATAACGATTTAAAAACATCTTCCCTCTCAAAAACCCATTGATCAAAGATGAACTATCTTAAATATATAAAAGATAAAAGAAATTCCAAATTTAAGGAAAATCAAAACAAAATACAAAACTAAGGCAGCACAATTTGATTTTGTGGGTTTTGTTTGTTTGTTTGTTTACTTTCATACTCTCTGGATGGATAATTAACAGTCCGATTTCACCGCGCTGAAAATCCCAGAATTTTCTCTCTCTCTAGGAAGGAGAGGAAGAAAGAGGAACTCGAGATCGTAAAGATTTTGCCTGTCTGTAATCATCATCAGTTGTGGTCTTTCTTACCATAGCTGTAGTTTTTGTTCAGATAAATAGCCAGCGTGGGTTTTATCTTCTTGCATTTGCAACGACCTAGAAGTTTTATTAGAAGCAGAAGAAAAGAAAGAGGTAAATTCCCTTCGCCGCCAACTTCCAAGCAGAAGTGAGCCCCACCGAAATAAGGAGAAAGAAAAAGCACTTACTGGGCATCTTGCACTCTGGGAGCATCGGCTTCTCGTGGAGCATCACGTCTTCCGAAAAGTCAATCCACTTCACCTCCTCTTAACGAGAAAACAGGCACCCGAAAGGGGCAACGAGAGGTTGAAAGGCGAAGAAGAGACAGGGAGGAACAAGGAAAGCTTCCCTCTCATCTCTCAACGACTTCCCTACGACTCCGAAGCCCATCCAGTTGCGTTCACACATACACAGACTTACCTCCGCCCTGCCCCCACACAAGGTGCACCGGCCGGAGAGAGAGCTGACAAACTGGCCAGCCCAGCTCTTGCCACTTTCCAGAACAGGCCGGTTCCGAAGCGGGTCGGTTTTTCTCTGTCAGCTGTCCGGGTAAAAGTGAGCCTGAAATCTGACCTGACCTGCGATGACCATCTAGGAAGCGGCAGTGGGGAAAGGATTGCAGAGGTGAGAAGTTCCCTCTCGTCTTGGTCGAGGTTTCCTCTGACTAAAGAGGCCTGGACCCAGGGCGAAATCGCGGGGTGAATTCTGAAGCTGTCTGAAAAAGCTACAGGCCACAATTAAAGGCAGAGGACCTGTTGGGTTTCCCTCGAATATCTCAAAGGCTGGCTGACCCCTAATCCAACCGCTTCTTCGGAACGAGCACTTCCGAAAACTGGTCGAAGCGGCGTGGGCGCAGAGTCCCTTGAGGCACCTCTCTCTGGTGGAAAGTTCCCCCGAATCGCGAAACTCTCCCCGCTCCTGAATACCCCCTATCCCACCCACAGCAGTGCCATTCCCTTATATACTCCCAACTTCCAAGCCAATCAGAAGAGCTTCTCCTGGGAAACTGGATTATAGGGTTGACCTGGGAGTTTAATCTGCCTCTTGCCTCACCTGCCGGGAGATCCGTAACGATAGCCTCTGGAGCTATGCACACGCCCCGATCATAGACAGGCAACTCCTCGCAGGATAAGCCCTCGGGCCAGCTGTGGTTGTATCTCTTCATGAGAGGCTCACAGCCGTCGCGAGCTCGCTGGCACAGAGACTTGCAGGGCTTGATGGGGTCGTGGAGAAATTCCACGGTGCAAATGGGGGCGAACATAGCGCATAGAAAGAAACTAAGCACCGGGCTGCAGCCGAAGTCTACCAGCTCCTGGTACTGTTCGATGGCGAGAACTGCATTCTCCTGGGTGCTGTGGTGCAAGTGATTAGGCATCCGCGTCATATTCCAGGGCATATATCGGCACATCTGGATGCGCACCGGCTCGCAGGGGGACCCAGGTAGCAGAGCCGCAACCACCCGGCAAAGCCAGGGCGAGAGCCAGGCCAGGAGGACTAGCAGGACCATCCTCTCGACGGAGCGGACGCCGCCTCACTGCTTGCCTGCACCTTCGTGTTCGGCGGTGGATAGACCGCCGGGAGGGAAAGACGCCAAGGAAGTGCCTGCTCTCCTCCAAAGGATGCGAAGCTGGGTCGTCGAGACTCGGTCAAGAAGCAACCATAGACAGTTCAGGGACTGGGGACACTATTTATAACTGATTGTGCCAGTGACGTGTGAACTGGGTTTTGTTTGCCGGCCCGGACATTACTTGAAGGGAGGGGGGAATCTTGTGCGCGGGCTGGACTTCTGAGGCAAGCCCCGACTGTACCTCATTTCCACTGAATTTCCACTTGACGCGCTCTCTCTCTCCAATTATCCAAGTACATTGAAAAGAACCAGTGTGATTGTATACAAGAGGGGGTGGGAAGGGGGGTGAGTTGGAGACGGGAGTTTATTTAAATACTACAGGTGCAGAATACTATAATTTTTTGGATAGAAGCCAGGAGCATTAATCTGACAAGTTTTCCCTTGTCCAGAGACGAAAGATTATTTTCAGTACAAATAAGAAATTCCTCACCTGGGATTAGAAAAGAAGGAAATAGTCAAAGACAACTTTAACAAATGTTTGTTCAACTTTTGAAACTAAGCCTTCTCCATTAATTAAACCCATTAAAATAAAATTCTTAGGAACAGTTTAAAAATCCAGCATAGAAACAACCCCCTTTCCCACCCCATTCTTGACTGTACTAATATCAATGAATAAGATGCCCAGAAAATATGGAGCCTTCTTTAAAAGATGAACTAACTAATAAAAAAAAAACCCAAGTATTGGTTCTATTATCATAACTGTGATGCTGATATAGTAGTGTGCTGATACCCCTATCCCCTCTAGGTATTTACTGAACAGAAGCCATGCTAAGAATTGCTAAATTCTCATATTCCTCTTTTATTAAGAACCTAAGAACTGTCCTATACCAGACCAAAATCAAAGGAGCTGGAGATTGGTTGATTGACTGATGGTTATATTTGGTCAATGATATATTTTGTTTACCAATAGTACCATCCCATTTTATTTGATACCAACATCTGGCAATTAGAAACAGCTCAACAGAATAGCATCAATTCAGGTATGTTTATTGAATGGCGATAAATCTATTCTCTGTAGGGGTAGGTTCTTTTGCAAGCCATTAAAATGGCTAACACTAGCACTGATGATGTTACCTAGTTTGGGTAATGACATGTCTGCAAGAAAACAAGCAAGTCAAAGAACACCAAGGACCCCTCACCCATTAAAATCAATAAACAATCATTCTACCTAGTGGTAGTGAATGCCTTAACGCAATGGCAGCATTACATGAAGTCTGTATTAATACAGCTCTTAGGGAAAGTGTTAACACTTATATATTTTGTTCTTTTTTAACTATTTGAGGAAGGAAGTAACAAGCTTTCAACAACCTAACAATATAACAATAACTTAACTGGATGGGAAATAAGTTAATTGATCCTTAATTGATAATGCCCATGACAACCTCAAAGAACAAATGAAAACTTCAGATTTTTTTTTATTAAAGACATATCTTATAAACTTCCTGTTAACAACATTCACATCATTCTTTAAAATAAGAGATACATTGTGTTATCAAAAAACCACCACTTCTTTTTATGAGTTCTTATTTCTGAATACTCATTTTTAATGTTGGCTTCCTATAGCATACTACAGCATAGTTGCTTCTTCTTCTCAAACAATATATCCTATTGTTTTTCAACTAGGTACTGGGGTATAACTCCCATTATCTTCAATCAATAGCTTATTGCCATGTTTGTCTCTTCAAGTTGGCATTTATCTGCCCATGTCCGAATCTAAATTATTGAGCATGTATTGTCTTCTGAAAACCATCATTATGCACTTTCTACCTCCAGTTTGAGCAACTTTGCAGTGAAGTTTATAGCAAAAATGCATGTCTCTTTGAGCTAGCTACTATCTTTCCAAAATGATACTGTTCTAACCTGGCTTCTCCAAGATTAAAATTGAGAGACACTTACATGAAGATATTAGTGAAAGAGAACATGAACCCCTTATAAGTACATTAAAGAAAAGTGGCGCTTTGAAAGACTATTTAGGTGGTCACTGGTATTTGTATTATACTTACTGTGTATCTACAGAAATAGAAAGTGGGATTGAAACAGATATTTGAAACACAGTTCACAATAGAAATGTGTACGTGTACATGTAAACATGCAGGCATGCTCGCATATTTACTAGGATAGTATCTAGATCTTTAATAACCTTTTTGTTAAATCTAATGAAACATACAGATTTGACAAGATATTGCAATACTATTCGACTCCCCTAAGCAGTGCTGTGGAGTCGGAGTTGGAGTTGGAGTAAATTTTGGGTACCTGGAGTCGGAGTTTGCAAACAATGCACCGACTCCGACTCCTACTAAATTTAGATTGGAATTACAAAAAAAGCAAGTTTAAAAGAACATTTATCTCCTGACTCCACAGCCCTGCCCCCAAGAGTGTCTTTTCACAATTAAAATTCTCTAATAATAGAACTACCGTGTTTCCCTGGAAATAAGACCCAGTCTTATTTTGTTTTGGCCCCCAAAATAAGCACTCGGACTTATTTTGGGGGAAGTCTTATTTTTTTGATATGCAGGAGGTGATGAGCACAGCGGCTGACTGGTGTAGGAATGCTGTTACTACAGGCCCCACCCTATCCCGTCTACTTGCCTGCAGCCGCAACAAGTCAAGCTCTTGGCGCACCCCAATCTCTGCCCTTCCTGCCTGCTGGCCCTGCTGCTGGGACACTGGAGCTCAGGTCTCGTCGTGCTGATGGAACTGTTCTTAGAAGGATGCTGCGAGGCTCATTGTGCTGATAGAACCACTCTCAGAAGGATGCTGAGGCTTGGCATGCCAGTGGAGCTGCTTGCGGCAGGACCAATGTGGTGTATTGTGACATTGTGAGTGTGAGTGGCTCCACCAGCACAACAAACCTTGCGGCGTCCATCCAAGAGCAGCTCCACTGGCATGAGCCTCACGGCATTGGCCGCAAGCAGCCAAAGCAGCAAACGTCAAGCAGTGTGACAAGTGTCAGAGCGTGGAAGGCCTGGCTGCAGCAGTCCTAAGGTAAGCAGGTGAAGGGCACATGGGGTACCTTCTACTTCCCACTCCTGCCTACCTTGATTTTTACACCTGCGCCTTGCCCACTTTGCCCACAACCAGATTTTGGGCAGGGCTTAATTTTGGGATAGGGCTTATTTTCAGGGTAGGTCATATTTTCAGGGAAATACGGTAGCATTTATACAACAGTAGAATAGTAGTCTAGAATTTTCCGTTATAAATGTAAAGCACTAGATTTAATGTGCTGCACTTAAATTGGAAATTAATTTAATTATGCTTCATCTCTCTTATTTCAATGGGAACCAAACTACATTATATTGTATATGATGCTTTCATGTACTGAACTCATTCACTGCTTTCCTTCAATTTTGATTCTTTTCCTTACCAGAAAGCAAACAAAATGATTATTGAGGAAAAATGAGAACAATTCCACAATCATCTCTGATTTGTAGTTCTAGGAGGTTCCTCTTCTCAGTTCCAATAAGTTGAGGAAAAATCAGTGAAGAAATCAATTGTGTTTATTTTCATGAAAATGTGAAAAGGGTCTTATTAATATCATTATTAGGAAATGGACAATCACCAGAATACATATGCACTTCTAATGTTTGTGAAACATGATCACATTATGGAATGGATTCAAATGTAATCATATGGATTTTTTCTTTTGTTCAATTTTGTCATATTCTCAGAGACTGCCCAGATAAGTTCCTGTCTTGGCAAGGTTTTTCAGAAATGGTTTGTCATTGTCTCCTTCCTAGGGCTGAGAGAAAGTGACTTGTTAAAGAAGACACAGCTGGCTTTTTGCCTAAGGCAAAACTAGAATTCAATATCTCGTTTTCAGACTGACACCTTAACTACTACACCAAACAGGCTGTAATCACATGTAGAGACAGTGAAATAAAGACTCCTAGAAAATAGATCAAGGAGGTAAGTCACTGTTAGGATCCAATTCTATATATTGTATTGCTTGAGTTAGAATTGAATGACTGCTATAATTTCTAGCAAAAAAATGCTGCCATTTAAAGGAGCATCTAAAGGAAACCAAATTCTGCAATTACCTACGACTACAATCGTGAGTATGTAACAACTGACCAATCGACTATGCTTCCTGCTTAGGGCATCGATACCATTGCCACGAAGTCCTGCAAGAGTACCGCCAGTGATCTGCAGCCATTATGATCCAGCTGGGAAAACCAAAAGACCCTCGTTATTTTCCCCGCGCAGAAGCGCAGAGCTCCTTGGGTAAAGATCGAAACTCTTTTGGCAGTAGCTCCCTCTGCAGTTCCTGTCCAATCGCGGCGTGACGAGTAGCAGCAGGCATCTCCCTTCGCAGCCTTCCAGATCCCACACTGCTGCTATTGACTATAAGGGGCACGACGTTGGAGGAAAGAAAACTGCTCACGAGCGGATTCTACCCGAGTCTGCAGCATTAAACGCGCGGAGCGCAAGAAAACGTAGGCTAAGGCATGGCCCCAAAAACCGTCGCTGTCAGCCGCAGCTTCTCAGCTTTGCTGATCATTAGCGTTTTCTTAAGCTTGATCTGGGCATTAAGGGCCCAACCGGTTGTCCCCTGCCAGGCCCCGCTGCAGTGGGAGGGCCGCACGGTGGAGTACGACCACAGCAGCGGCAGGAATACCCGTGCCATGGTGTCTTACGACAGTCCTAACCAGCGCCTCCGTGTTCTGGAAGAAAAAAAGAGGTTCGTCCCTTGCAAAAAGTAAGTTTCCCCTTCCTATGTCTCCGATGGAGTTTGAGAAATCAGTACAACAGCCATGCCTAGTCACATTCGCGGAAAGACTGATTTGCTTTTTTCCCAGCCTCGCCTTTCACGAGGCGGAAATAAATTTTCTACCCAATCCCATACGCCGCTTGGTTGTATCCGATCGGAGAAGCCTGCAAAACTTGCACACGCGCATATTGAATCATCCGCTAATAGAGGGAGTTTCATGCAGGCTGGTAACAAATCCAGCTTGCTTTTCCGGGGCGGTTGTGGTTTGCTGCAGCTCCGAAGACGCCCAACCCTGAAATGTTCATTTATGAGATCGCATAGGGTGCCGCTTGGCTTCATTCCCAACAAGCTGAATTCAGCTAACAGGTGAATTACAGCGGTACGATTCAAGGGAGCCCCACGCAGTAGTGCCCAGAGAATGTTTTGCGGGGCTGGGTGGGGGTGGGGAGCGCAAGAAGCAGCGGACAAACAGGACGAAGAAAGATGCAGACCACCCCACCACCACCCCCATTTACTTTCACATGTTTGGGTTATTATAATCACACAAAAAGAATCAATTTGCATGTTTAATTGGGTTATGATTATGCTATGTAGAATTCCAGCCTCTTTAAAGATACTTAATCTCTTCCCCAAGTCTTTATTTGGGCCCTTATTGCGCCACCTAGCCAAACATTTGGCTTGTTTGTACATTTGTACACGTTGTAATTTTGGCTTCATAATATTCAATTCCAAGCATTCAGAAACTAAAAAACAGGACAGACAGATATTAAGGTGGGCAGGTTGCCTGTTCTTTTCTTTCTTTCTTTTTTAAGAAGTTTTTTATTTTTTTCCCCAAAACAAACAAACAAACAATACATTTTTTCTGAACAGAGTATTGGCCGAAGTCAAAATTTGTACAGCTTTTAGTTTTCTCCAACATAATTTATATACTTCACTTTTTGCCATAATATTCTTTCCCTCTATTTTTTTGTTTTATTTTCCTTCTGTTTCTTCTGGTATATAAACAATATTACCTTTCGCCCTAATCTCTAATCTTGGTCAATTTTTCTCCCCCCCCCCATTACTTTTTTCAAATTGAAACCCTTTAATTTAAAGTCAATCGTTTTTCTAAAACCTAACCCTAACTCTAAATCATTTTATTCAAATATTTTCCCATTGCTCCCTTTTCACAGCATAATATAGTTTCAAATATTTTCCTTAGATTCCTTTATTCCAATTATAGATATTAGTATTCATACAATTTTACATATATAACCCATTTCCTTCCCTGTTTTCCATTTCTTTCCTTTATCAGCTTATCCAAATACTACAATCAAATATATTACTACAATTCACTTAAGTTATTCTGTCCCCATCTCACACACGCACCCCCACAGACAGGGAACAGTTAAAGAACTCAGCTGACAACAGTTTATCCAGTATCAGAATTGGCAGCAACCCAGTGGCTGTCTGCCAGGTATTCTTTACTCATGAGGGGGAAGTTTCTCCCTTCGTCCAGGAACAAAGCCAACACACGACAGATAATCAAAAAAGTCCAGCAATACAAATAAGGTTGTCTGATATCCGTTGTTTGCTTGTCACAGAGTTGAACCAGCCACCACACCCTCTTTTATACCCTGTGGGGTGTGGTCCAGTAACTCAGCCTAATCCCTGGCACGCCTCTTCTTCTGCTGCGTGCGCTTATCTCTGCTATGCTGTCGAGGGTCCCGCCAAGACTTATCTTTCTCATTACTGTCCACCTGTGGCTGCATGGATGTGCTTGGCCCCGGGCCTATCTCTTGGCCTTCGGAGGACACCAAAGGCATTGCCAGAGAGGAGGGTCCTGGAGAGGGAGGCCTTGCCAACTCCTCTCCTTCACTTTTGGAGTCCTCTCCTGCTGATAATCCAGGCTCAGGTAACGGAGCCACAACACTATCCCCCACCACAGGGCCCTTCCCCCGCGGCTGATGGTCGGGATGCGGTTGGGACGGGAACTGATCATGGAAGGCCCATACCAGGTCAGAGGCATGGACGGAGGAAGCATCCTCCCAAGAGAAATCTGCGGGCCTGCACCCTTTCCAGGCAATCAGGTACTGGAAATGCCCCTTCCGCCAACAGGAGTCCTGGATGCTGTCCACCTCGTACGTTGTGGAGCCGTTCTCGGCGACAGTGGTTGGGGGAACAGGTGTCGTCAGGCATCGGAGGTGGCATGGCGGGGCCTCAGGGACCAGAAGGGGCCAATGGAAAACAGGGTGAAGCCGCATGGATCGTGGCAGGGTCAACCGATAGGCCACCGGGCTGATGACTGCCTCAATGGGGAAGGGACCGATAAAATGGTGGTCAAGCTTCTTCACCGGCCGGTCTGTGGGGAGGTGTTTTGTGGACAGCCACACTCGATCTCCAACCTCCAGTGGTGGCATTGCCCATTGAGAGCGGTCGGCGACCCATTTATAGTCCTCCTTCGCCCGATCAGCTGCTGACGCA
Organism: Coluber constrictor foxii; assembly: GCA_038048745.1. NCBI lineage: Eukaryota > Metazoa > Chordata > Lepidosauria > Squamata > Colubridae > Coluber > Coluber constrictor. The sequence goes on along the minus strand of CM075961.1, from coordinate 101,377,129 downwards.
CCAGTTCCTGCACCGTTTGCAGCTCTGAGAGGAAGTCCTGGGTCTCGGGAACAGAGGAATCTGAGATGGACAGAGGGAAAAGCCGTGGATGGTATCCCACATTGGCATGGAACGGGGTCATCTGGATGGAGGTGTGCTGGGAGTTATTGAAGGCGAACTCCGCCAGGGGAAGGTACTTGGCCCAGGCTGCTGGTTGACGAAACAGCGGAGGTATTGCTCTAGGATGCCGATGACCTGCTCCGTTCCCCCGTCAGTCTCCGGACACGCACATCTGCACCCCCAATGCAACCATCAGGCTTTTCCAGAAGTGGGCTGTGAATTGGGCCCTGTGGTCCGGCAGGCTGTGGAGACGGAAAATGCGTTGCAGGAATAATTGGGCTGTGGTGTGGGCCCACAGTTCAGGGCACGGAATGAAATGTGCCATCTTTGTAAGCATGTCCACCACCATGGGGACGGTGGTGAATGTGGCAGATAGTGGCAGATCCATCAGGAAGTCCATGGAGATGGCTCCCCAGGGTCTGTCCAGTGTCAGCAGCGGCTGGAGAAGTCCAGGAGGTGGGCTGACATGGCCTTCTCCTGTCGGCACATCACACAGGACGTCACGAATTGTGCATGTCATGCTGTACCCGAGGCCACCAAGACGTCTGCGTCACCAGGTTTAATGTCTTAAAGAACCCGAAATTCCTGCCGTGGGGTTGTCATGGCATTGATTCATGATGAGGGCTCAGAGTGGACTTGTGGGCACGTATAACTGGCCTTGGTGCTTCAGTAAGCCCTCCTCCAAAGTCCATGGGGAGGCGGGGCCACCTTCCGCTGTTGTGACCAGTCCTGGTGCTGAGCTTCCCACACCTGAGCCCACAAGTCCGTCGGTTCCTGGACCGCGGCCAAGGATTCTGCTGGCAGCACCGTCCATGGACGTAAGGAGTCCTTTGGGGAGAAGTACTCGGGCTTGCTTGTCACCCCAAGCATGCAGCATCATCTTGAGGGGGACTGACACTAGGTGGAGGTGCGGACGGACCATCGGAACCTGGAGCACGTCACAACCACCAGGAAGTTGAACCAGCAGCAGATCCGGTGGTCATTTTTCGCCCGGTTCAACTTCCACATGACTTATATCCCAAGTGGCCACAACTTGAGGGCGGACGCCTTATCCTGCAAACGTTAACCCATCTCTAACCATGATGGACCAAAAGCTGCAGCAAATATTACAACAGCTGCAAGCTGATAATCAGCTCCTGCAGCAGCAAGTCGGCCAGTTAACTGCGCAACTGGCTTTGGGGAATGCTCCTGCAGCTGTCCCTCCACCTCCTCCTCCTCACCGTCGGAAAAGCCCCATTAATGCGTCAGATAAGTTTTCCAGGCAGCAGGAGATGTTCACGGCCTTCATGGGACAATGCCAACTGTTCATGGCTATGAGGCCGGAGGATTTCCCGGATGACCGGCCTCAGGTGGCATTTGTGATTAACCTCTCTGGCAATGCTGTCCAATGGGCCACGCCCTGTTGCTGCAAGATAGCCCCTTTTGTCAGATTATCATGGCTTCTGGCAACATCTGAGGGTGATGTATGAGGACCCCCCTGAAGACTCAGACGGCAGCCAGGCGCATTAAGGACCTCTGTCAAGGGAAGCGCCCCCTGCAGGAGTATGTGGCTGAATTTTGGCTTCTGGGCCAGGACTCTGACTGGAACGACGCAGCACTAAGGGACGCTTTCCAGGATGGCCTCTCCGACAACCTGCAGGACGAGCTGGTTGGGGTAGAAGCGCCTCAGACCCTCAACGCCCTTGTGACACAATGTCTGCGTATCGACGCCCGCTTCCAACGGCGAAAGACTTGCCAGCCCGTCCAGGAATCACTGTCCGTTTCTGCACCCCCGTGTCCTGCACAGACAGCGTCCCGGGTCACCCCGCGTTTCGTGGCACCCGCGAAGGAGCCCATGGAGCTGGGAGCGGCCCAACCTTGCTTGACAGCCCAGGAGCGGATGTGGGGATGCCAAGGGATACCTCTATTGCGGGGAGGCTGGACATTTTGCCGCCTCGTGCCCTAGGAAGTGTAGTGGGACATTCACGCCTGTTCTTGAATCTTGGCGGGACCAGCCGGGAAACAGGGCAGGCCCTGCCTTGGGGAAACCTTAGGCCGGGCATGTATCAACACCCTGCCTGACTTAGTGGATGTGGACTCTGGGCCCCCTCGACACCTGATCCTGGTCACCCGGGTTTTGTTGGCCAACTGGTTGGAGGGGCTTCAGGCGCATGCGCTGGTGGACTCGGGGGCCACAACAAACTTTATGGACCAGGCTTTTGTGGCCCCTTGGTTCCAGTGGACCCTATCACTGTAAACAGTTGTTGGTAAAATATCATGTCAATTAAATATATACCTTAGATCGCATCTAGACATTATGGCTGCTTCTTGATACTGTAAGGTCCCAAATATACTTGAGTCACCAGAATGCCAAAGAGAGAGACTCAAGATGAGGCTTGCAAAAAAGCAGATTTTATTTATGGCCAAAAACAAAATACTGGGTGGAACTATATACAGAACATACAGATACAATGCATGCGAGGAGATAGCCACACCTTGGGGAAGGTATGGCATTCTTTTATACCCTCAGAGATGTCAGCTTAGTACCCAATTCTGGCCTCCTAATTTAGGTTTGTGTATTCCTTGTTGCCCTGCGAGATGGGAATAGAAATTTCCTTGAGCATTCCTTTGTTTACTCAATTGCCCATTTGGCCCCCTGGTTCTTGCAAGACAGGAGTTTATCCAGATCAAACATAAACTAGGGCTGAGGTGTAAATTATCCCTTGGAGATACGTACCATGCTCTTAGATAGCATAAGGAAAAAACAGGGAGAAGATTGATATGGGTTCAGGTCAAATGGCAGGGACATATGTTTGACAAATACCAGATACATTACAGAGGCCTAATAACAGAATATGTTTGTTACAGCAGATACAAATACAAAGGCATATATGTATTACAGGAATCTAATGGTTACGGAATCTAGTATACCAATATATCATATTCTAGTATTATTTATTATATCCTTATTATAATTTCCCTTTCAATAATTACCCTTTGAATAGGATGTGCAAACAAGTTCATTCCGTTCTGCCCCAAGTAATCTGGTATTAATAATTTGAAATGTTTGTTTTTATTCTAAAGACAAGAGCTAGTCAAAGAGTCAAGTTTTTTGAGTGCTAGTAGATATCAGAACCCTAAAACTGTTCTATCAAAATCAGAGATGTCAATCCAGCGGAGGAGAAATGATACAATGCATTTAGTACAAATTTAGATACACAAAAAAATGGTTGTAGGAACCTATTGTGGATGTTTTATAGAGATTTGTGCATTAATTTTAGTTAATTTGAAGACTAGCAGCTCACAAATTGGAGATTAATTAACTGAAACATTAAACCAGTTTACAATAGAAAATTATGATCTCAAAAGGCATTAGTATTTATAAACAATAGGGAATAATTAGCTGTAACAATCCTTAATGTTAAAAAAAAATCATATGTATTTTACTCATGCAAATAAACATTTAAAGCATGGAAAAGTAATAATTCACTTACAGAAGAGAAAAAAGCTTAATATACCCTTTATATGTAATACCTTAATACAATTCCCATTGTGTTAATTAGAGTTTTTGGCAGTAGCCCAGCAGGATGTGAGGTAATGAAACACACTTTCAAAAGTAATTTCGAAATTCAGATAATGACATTCAGGTCCAAGTTTAATTATATTTCTATAGCATTTTGTCTCATAATTGCTGCCGCAGAATTAAATCAAGTTATCTACAAAATGGTGGCTTTTTTATAATATAAGTATACCTATATGTCGTTCCTTGCATGTGAGAATTGAGATGTTTGGTAGGCTAATGGTGATTAGAGAAGTCTTTTCTTTTTACACATGGAGAAAATGGCATACTTGCATTTTTTCTTCTCAACTGTTAAGAAGCAAACACTATGTTTAAAGTAGTTAAACTTTCAATAGTGAAAAAGTGAAAAAGTTATTTTTCTTAAACTATTTGTTTAAGGCTAAGTTACGAAAAAAATGTTCCCCATTAAAAGAAATCAAACAAAAATATAGCACATAGAAAAATAATCCTTGTTAACTGATAACAGTTTTAGCCCAAGAACTAACTACACTGTGTGCCCAATTATTAGGCAGGTTGTATGTTGAAGAATTAATGTTATTATTGAACAACCAGTGCCCTCGCTCAATCCAAAATGTTAATAAATCTCAAAACAATATTTAAGAAGGTAAAAGTGAGGTTTTGGCTTTCTTAGAATAGGGTAGTAATTGGGCAACTATTAGTGCACAGAATTATTATGCAACTAAATGAAAAAGAAAGTTTGTCCATCTCACTCATTTATTTGCATCTGTTAAAATGAGAATAATAAACAACTCAAAATGTACCAATAAACATTTCTGGCATTTGAAAACAAAACACCAGTGATTAATATAACCATCCTCTTTTTCAACAGTCATAAACCTTCCATTCACAGAGTCTGTCAATTTTTTGATCTGTTGACAATCAACTGTTTGTGCAGCAGCAACCATAGCCATCTCAGACACTGTTCAGAGAGGTGTACTGTTTTCCTTCACCATAAGGGCCCACAAGTTCTCAATAGGGTTTAGGTCAGGTGAGGAAGGGAGCCATGTCATTATTCTTCCAACTTTTTTTTTATTTGATTTATATGCTGGCCTTCTCTGAAGACTCAGGGCGGCTTACAATGTGTTAAGCAATAGCCTTCATACTTTTGTATATGTTTATACAAAGTCAGCTTATTGCCCCCACAAACTAGGCCCTCAATTTACCTACCTTAGAAAGGATAGAAGGCTGAGTCAACCTTGAGCCTGGTGAGATTTGAACATGGAGTAATTGCAGACAGCTGGATGTTAATTAGGCTGCTTAGTCTGTAGAGCTATCCAGGCTCTTTAAGGTCTTTACTGGCTAGCCACACAGTGGAGTACTTTGATGCATGCAGTGGAGCATTCATGGTGGTCTTGAAAGACACAGACTTTTTCCTGTACTTCTGCTTGAAGAAAGTGTCTTCTAAAAACTGGCAGTAGGTTTGGGAGTGGATTTTGAGTCCATCTTCAACCCGAAAAGATCAACTACTCATCTTTAACAATACCAGCCCATACCAGTACTCCACCTTGCTGGCATCTGAGTCGAAGTGGAGCTTTGTGCCCATTATTGATCCACCACCGGCCCATCCATCTGGTCCATCAAAAGTCACTCTCATCAGTCCATAAAACCCTTGAAAAATCTGTCTTCAGATATTTCACAGCCCAGTATTGCCGTTTCAACTTGCATTGTCTTGTTCAGCAGTGGTCCGGTTTCAACCTCCCTTAACTTGGCCATGTCTCTTGAGCACTGAACACCTAGTACTTCTGGGCACTCCAGGTAGGTTGCAGTTCTGGAATATGACAGCACTGGAAGATAATGGGTTCCTGGTAGCTTCACATTTGATTCTTCTCAAATGTTTGGCAGTTAACGTATGCCTTTTTTTCTTAACATGTTTCTTGTAACCTCGTTGATTATTTGCAACAAAATGTTTGATGGTTCTGTGATCATGCCTCAATATCTTAACAACTTCAAGAGTGCTGCATCCCTCTGAAAGACTTTTTAACAATTGTTGACTTTTCAGAGTCAGTTAAATTTAGTTTTTGGCCCATTTTTCCTGAGGAAAAGAAGCTGCCTAATAATTATGCACACCTTGTATAGGGTGTTGATCTCCTTAGGCCACACCCTCCCTCATTACACAAATACACATCACCTGATACGTTTGTATCCAATAAGCATTCAAGTTTATACAGCTTGGAGGTGTCAAATATGCATAAAAATGATGGTCAAAATACTCACGCCTAATAATTGTGCACACAATGTATGCTTTAACCATATCTATACCAACTTTTTATTCTTTGAGCAATTTCCATCTTGGAATTGACTCTGAATTGCAAATCCCATCAATAAACATGGGTAAAACCTATAGGCAATTAATTACGGTTACTTTATTACTATTTATTCACGAGATTTGCTTTTATTAATTTATTTTGAATGGTTTCACATTCATCATATTTACAGTAGGAGCATTGTTTTTTCCCCTCCAACTATGTCCAATAATTAATAGAATGGCATTCACCAGTGGAGTCATTACTGTTGGGAGAAGAGTAATCATGTTCTGTATGCAGACGTTCACTTATATAATATTGATGTAGTCCATTTGTAGGATAAACTTTGATATTATACGGTGACTCAGCTCTGAAGTAGGACTACATCTGGCACTACTTATAATTCTGCCTATTTGAAAAGGCTATTTTGATTAATCTCTTTGGGTTCCTTAACATCATTTGACCTTAAGTTGATTCAGAGAGGACAAGAACTTGTCCAGCCAAGATTCACATAATGTTGCCTTAGGATAGCTATCCAAAGAAAGCAGCATTGATTTTCATTAAGGACATTTGCAATGAATTTCAACTATTAACCTTTACTGAATAACTTCATTTATTGATTTAGTCACTGTCTTCCTTGTATCAGTGTGACTGTCATCCCTCACTTCTTTCCAGAGATAATGTGATATATCCTCTGTCTGTCTGTCCAATTTCAACTGAACAAGAATGAAGAAGAGCCCTCATAGTGCTATGGGATTATTATTTTTTTTACTTTTTCAATTTGGATCAACCAGAAGTTCACCGCTGGGGTAGAAAACTAATACTACATTTTAGTACATTTATATTGGACATAGAAAGAATTATAATCAAAGGAAATACAATGAAATTAATTAAATGTAATAAAAAGCAAAATCAAGAGTAATAGGGTAACTTTTCTATGCTTTTGTAGACAGTTGTTAAAAGTTTGTTGTTTTATTAAATTAATAGCTGTGACCTTTTCATATATAGGATAATATATATCAGTGTTGGCACAATTATGCAGCTAAGCATTGAAGTGTTTGTCTAACTTTCTACACAGTTGATGGAAAATTGGATATATCAGCTATGTGGCACTAGTTTCAGTATATCATTTGGCATATAACTAAATAATTACATAAAAGTAAGAATTGACTCGTGATGAAGATTTTAAAAGCATAAAGGAATGCTAACATCCTTACCAACAAGAAATTAAGAAAACCTGGATAGCTCAGCAGACTAATGCACTGTAATTTAACTTCAGCTGTCTGCAAGTAGTAAGTTCGAATCTCACCAGGCTCAAGGTTGACTCAACCTTCCATCCTTTCTAAGGTAGGTATATTGAGGACCCAGTTTGTGGGGGCAATAAGCTGACTTTGTAAAATATACAAAAGTATGAAGGCTATTGCTTAACGCATTGTAAGCCGCCCTGAAACTCCAGAGAAGGGCGATATATAAATCAAATTTTTAAAAAATACAGTGTTTGACCACTGATAAAAACATTTTGAGTAATAAAAAGAATATATATTTGCTCCTTTCATTTGTTCCTGGAAGCACGAAGCCGAGAACACCAGCCTGAAGATGACGAATGAGACTTCGTCAAAACGTCACCAAGATACTTCCAATTTTACGCAGGAGAAGACCCGAATAACCAAAGACCTACATACAAACACCCGCAAAAACCTCAGAAAACATATATATATATATATGTACATATTACCTTTACTCTCATATACATATATATATATATATATGAGAGAGAGAGAGAGACTACTGGCACAGACTGTTTCATACTGTTGGTATAGAGTGTTTCCCATTAAAAGAGCTAAACAAAAATATAGCACACACAAAAATAATTGTGTTAACTGATAATTATAGTCTTGGAAAAGCAAGGTAGTCCAATGTCTCATGAATAAATAATGAGAAATAGCTGTAAGTTATTGCTATAGGTCAGTGATGGCTAACCTTTTTGCCATCGCGTGCCAGGAGGGGGTGGGGGAGGTTCATGCGTGCACGTGCCCTCACGCGTGCACGTGCAACCCCTCCCCCGCTCCTGGCACATGATGGCCTGGTAGGCCCGTTTTTCTTTCTTACCTGGCTCCAGCTCCTCTCTATTTATCTGGGAAGGGCAAAAACAGCCTTTCCCATTCCCTTGAAGGCCCTACAGAGGCTGAAAGGGCCCATTTCCCAACTCCCGTTGGGACAAGAAGTGACATTTTTTGCTGTCCCCAGCCTCCAGAACCTCTCTAGGGGTCTCTAGGAGCCTCTCTAGGAGTCTCTGGAGGATGGGGAACAGCAAAAAACATCTCTTCCTGTCCCACCGGGAGTCGGGAAATGACTCCCGGTGGGACAGCCTTTCAGCCTCCGTAGAGCCTCCAAGGGAGTGGGAAAGGCTGTTTTCGCCCTTCCCAGATAAATAGAGAGGAGCTGGAGCCAGGTAAAAAAGAAAAACGGGCCTTCCCCATCCCCATCCCCGCCCTCCAGAAGCAGGATAAACAGCCTGTTTCCCTGTGGTGGGCCCAGAAGGCTGAAAATCAGCTGGTTTGTGCATGCATGCACCCCAGAGCTGAGCTGACATGCCCACTAATATGGCTCCACGTGCCACCTGTGGCACGTGTGCCATAGGTTCACCATCACGGCTATAGGTAGTCCTTATTTAACTTTATTAGTGGGAATTCTCATTCAGAATCAGTTCAAGATGGAAATTGCTCAACAAATGTATAGTTGGTACAGATATGGTTAATAACAGACAGATAGTCCTTCAATTATGACTGTAATGGAGTCTGCCAATTACAGTCATACAGCTACTTTCATTAAGCAATTGTGTATTTGTTAAGCAAGTGGGATTAAGTAAGCAAACCCATTGTTCACTCGGGTGTTTTGACAAAAGCCTGGAAGTAAATAGCAATTTTGGGCAAAATAGTAAATAGCAGTCTCATGTTGTTCATGCTACGACAGTCAATAGGACATCATTTCACACTGTTTGTGCACAGCAGAGCCTTCCCTTTTCCACAGCATCATTAAAATGAGCATCATGAGGCCATGGCAAAATAAAGTAACCATTCACTGTGGAATGTATTGAAGAAGGGTCATTGATCTTACCGTGATACATCCTTTCTTGTAGTTAGAAATGGAGATGCCAGGCTGGGTTATTCTAGGCTTTAGCTCTATGGACTGAGTTGAAACTTCTGAGGTTCCGCCTCCCTGGTGACATTCCTTAGTTTTGACAACGAAGACAAAGTGAATGGAAATCAATCCGAAAGACAGAAACAAATACTCTCCACTCTACAGGAGTTAGACCAGACAGAAAAATGGGTGGGGCTGGCACCTCCCATTTCACACTACTAGAAAGGACATATCATGGTAAAACCAACGTCCCTTCTCCATAGTGTGACAATGGGAGGTGCCAGGCTGGTATATACCAAAGATTGCCCAGCATTACGGGCGGGAACTGTTCTGGGCTGACAACCCTGTTACCTTGTGGACCTTTTGTAACACCCTTCTCCCAAACACAGGCTCCGCTGAGGCATAGGAATCAAGTGACATATAAAGGGAGAGGGTGACATCCACGTAGCCGCCTACAAATCTCTTCTACGGAAGCCTGAGTATCCCAGGCTGCTGTTGTAGCTGCACTGTGGGTAGAATAGGCCGTTATCCCCTGAGGCACTGGAAGAGCTTGAAGCTCGTAAGCTCATGCTATACATGTCCTAAGCCAATGCCCTACCGTCGAAGGGGTCACCCCGTGGCCTAGAGTTGATGGTTGAAAGGAGGCGAACAGGGACTCCGTTTTCTGTAATGAAGAAGTCCATGAGTTACAAATACAGAGGGCCCTCCTAACATCCAGCAGATGCCAGGTCTCCAAGGCATGCTGAGGCGTGGGACAGAAATCTGGCAGGACCAACTCCTGTGCTCAGTGAAACAAGGAGTTTTAGGAAGAAAGGTAGGGTCCAGCCGCAGGACCACCCTGTTTGAGTGAAAAATACACAAGTATTTCCTCACCGTTAATCTCGCCAACTCTGATATCCATCGGGCAGATGTGACAGCCACAAGGAAAGCAACCTTACATGAGAGGCGGCAAAGACTAGCCTCTCTCAACGGTTCAAAAGGTGCCTTGGTCAATGCCTGTAAAATCTTAGTCAGGTCCCTAGTTGGATAACGGTGGTACTTAGGAGGCCTTAGATTAGATGCTCCATGCAGAAAGGCCTGCATCCTCAGATGGTAAGTGAGGGAGTCACTGTCCCCAAATGTCAAAACAGCCCAGTGCAGCCACCTGTTGTCACAGAGTATTAGGGGAAAGTCCCAATACTCAATTTTTACAAGAGAGCCCCAAGCCCTCTTGTAAAAATTCCAGGACCTCTTCCATTGAGGCTGAAGTAGGGTCCAAATATCCCGTGGCACACCAATTGGCAAACTTGGTCAATGTGGCGTTGTAGATGCACATGGTTGAAGGCCACCTGGCTGTCTGAATTGTTCGGATGACCTCGGTAGAAAACTTCTTCCGTTTCAGTAGTCTCCGCTCACAGCCAAACAGCCAACTGCAGCCTCTGGGGGTTGGGATGCTGCACGGGACCCTTGGGAATCCTCCAGGGTCTGGCAACAGACAGGCCGACCAGGTCGGTGAACCATGGCTCCTGGGCCAATGCGGGGCCACCAATGGTATCTCTGCCCTCTCCAACACCACCTTCCTGATGACTGCCGGAATCTGGGGCAGGGAAGGGAAGCCCTATAAGAGTTCCCTGGACCAGGGGGTCCTCGGAGCATCCACCCGCCCCACTCCCGGGGCAGGAAACTGGGACAGGAACCGGGGAAGGTGAGTGTTTATTGGAGAGGCAAAGAGGTTCATCACCAGCCGACTGAACTGGTCAACAGGGTCTGCAAACAGTCTGGGATGGAGCCTCCACTCCAATGGATCCATGGTGGCCTGGATCAGCCAGTCGGCTTGGACGTTGGCCAACCCACCAATGTGGTCCGCTATCAGGGACAAAAGGTGAGTCTGCCCATTGACAAAGGGCCTCCGCCTCCAGCATCAGAGCTTGTAACTGAGTCCCCCCCCTTGCCTTTTTATATGGGCCTACATAGTTGTACTGTCTGTGAATAGGAAAACATGCTGCCCCTTCACCTCTGGCAGAAATGTCTGAAGGGTCAGACAGGCAGCCCGTAACTCCAACCAGTTGATCTGGGAGAGTTCCAGCTGAAACCAGCATCCCTGGGCTACCTGAGACCCTCAATGGCCACCCCATCTGAAAAGACTGGCGTCCGATGTCACAGTCACCCTGCAAGGCTTCCTGAAAAAAGACTCTCTGGATGACCTCTGACACTCACCAAGACAGAGAGAGGAGCACTCGTGATGGCACCCATACCTGGATCTTTGAGGAGCTGGTGCCCGCCCTCTGAAAAGGGAGCAAGAACCACTGTAGTGGTCGTGCATGGAACCTTGCCCATGGGACTATGGCCAGACAGATCATCTTCCCTAGGAGTTGGGACCATTGGGCCACTGTCATCCTCTGTGCTGGATAAGCTGAATCAAGGTCTGTATGCTCTCTGGTCGTTCCTGGGACAGGAACACCTGCCCTGCCTGAGTGTCTTATCAGGGCCCCTAGGTGGACAAGCTTCGTTGAAAGCAGAAGGTGGCACTTCTCCAGATTCACGGAGAACCCATGATCCCTCAGAGCATCTATTGTCGTAGCTAAGTCTTGCTCCACTAGCCTCTGGGACGATGCCTAGATAAGCAGATTGTCCAGGTTATGCTGGATCCTGATAGGGATTGACCTGAGGTATGCCGCTAGTACAGATAGAATTTTGATAAACGTCCGGGGGGCAGATGCCAGCCTGAATGGCAGAACTACATATTGATAGTGGTGGCCTGCATAGCAAAACCTCAGGTACTATCGATGGTCTGGATGAACAGAGAGATGGAGGTATGCTTCTGTTAGGTCTATGGATGCCAAAAAATCCCCCTCCCTGATTCCCACTAAGATGGAATACAGGGAGTGCATTTTGAACCTCCAATACACAACGTAGTTGTTGAGTCCCTTCAAATTTAGAATTGCCCTCTACCCACACACACAACCCTGCCGAGGCCTTTGGGATGATGAATAGGATCGAGTAGAACTTGCTCCCATTGCCCTGGTGGAACCAGATGAACATTCAGCAAATGCTGAATAGCTGATTCCATGAGTCCCCCGTTTGACCGGGTCTCCAGAAATTGGGCAATGGAGGAAAAGCCTTGGAGGAGGGGAAAGGAATTCAAGGGAGAGCCTTGTTTTTACTGTCTCCCTCACCCAGTGATCTGTTGTTAGATCATCCCAGTGGTCCGTGAACAAGGCAAGCCTGCCCCCAATAGGCGCTTGAGGCTATCTATCACTTGGAGCAGCGAACCCCTTTGCCACCGTTGCCCCTAAAGGGCCTCCCAGCCGGTTGTTTACCCCTGCCAAAGGCAGGTCTATTGGCCTTGTAGTCTGATCTGGACTGGAAGGGCCGCTGTTGACAGGTAAAGCCTGCCCCAGCTCCCCCCAGGCAGAAGGAGAGCCATCTAAAATGAGCTGACAGGCGAAAATCGGCCCATGTGCCCTGGGAAGGAAGCACCTTCCGCTTGTCCCTGGTCTCCACCAGTAAAGAGTCCAAAGCCTAGCTGAACAAATGACCCTCTTCAAATGGAGCCGAGGCCACTTCCATTTGTTTTTCATGTCCATACACCAGTGACGTAGCCAAAGCATATGCCAAGCTGTTACAGACAATGCCATGGCCTAGGCAAAAAACTTGGCGGTTGCCAAAGTTGTGTCAGTGGTGTACTCCACTGCCGTCAGGATTTTGGATGAGTCCTGATGAACCCTTACATCCTCAGGCACTAAGTGAGACTGGAGCTGGTGCAGCCATCGGACTGACACCCTGGTAAGGAAGGATACCACCATAGACACCCTGACAGCCCAAGAATCCGCCAGGTGAGCCTGGCAGAGCGCTGTCTCCTCCCTCCCTCTGCCTTCAAAAGCGTCCTCTGCATCTGGCAGTAAAATGGAAGAAGATTCCAGAGTATCCACTTTGGGGACCTCCAGCAAATTAATCGGCTGCATCTACTCCAAAAAGTTGATTATCTAACCCTGTGGCCCTAGAAGCCATGGTCGGTGAGGCCCACTGCCGATGGATCATGTCCAAAAACGTATCAGGTATAAGGATTGTATCTGCCTCCACTGTCTGTTCCTTGAACAGGAAATTCTGTTCTCTGCTGCCCATGGTAGGACCAGAAGGTATAGAGGTCTGGACCAGACATGCCTTAGCCCATGTCTTTGCTAATAATGGTTACAGAAGGGCTGGGTTAAACAGACCCTTGAAGAGCGGTCTCGAGCAAGAATCCTGCTCCAAATCTGAAAAATCTTTCTCACGGTGATAGTCCTCTGAATAAAGGCCTTGGCTGAGGTTCTCCCAGGGCATCGGGACCAGTGCCAGACAGCACTCAACTGTGAAGGTACATTCTGAGACTGCTGAACAGCCAAATCTGGACATGGAGAAGCCAGCTGGTGGTCTGAAATTGCCAAATTAGACGCCTGAGGTAAAACTCCAGCTGAGACTTTAGAAAGCTCTTTGTCCTGGGCCTTTTGTCTTATCAGGGCAGTCTCTTCATCTGCCTTAGAGAGACCTGAACGTGCTCTGACTCTGGCTCTAATCTTTGCAGCGCAGCAATACTGGCTGTCCTAGGTTTGGTTGGTGCTCTGCCAACTTGTCAGGCTGAGGCAACCCAGAGCCCTCTTTCGAAAATGAGCCCTGTCTGCTAGTATCCTCCATAACAGCAGGCTGTAGGCACGAAGGCCACACTGAGGCCTCAGTGGAAGAACACAAATGTTTTTGCCTTCTGTCCAGCCCTCTTCTGGGAGCAACACACCCTAAAGGACCAACAGAGTCCAAATGTTCTGGAATAAAGTTGAAACGGTGTAAAGTCAAAATACTGGCCTGATCCAACGATGCAGATTGAAGACAAAATGCCCGCTGGAACCTCAAAATGGCAGCTCCAACCATCGCTGTTCAAAATTAGTGGCCAGGATCAGACCCATTGGTCCAACCAGGTCAGGCTGCAATGCAAGTCCACAGGCTCCACAAAGGGCTGGTAATTGTCCAGGGCTCCCATTCGCTTTCACGGAGAGCCCTACCAGTCCTGTGCCAAATGTCCAATGCCGGGAGAACAAAGCTTCTTGGACTATAGGCTGCCAACAAGTGCACAGGAAACAAGGCCACCGTGACTGACTGAAGGCAATTAGGGACCACGCCAGGCTAAGGAAGGCTAGTGTGGTCTGGCAGCTGGCACTGACCACCACCACTATGCTTCCAGCGCTTACCAGGTGAGGTGGCAAGGCAACGGCCTGCGCCCAGGCTGCAAGAGGTTGGCGCGGCTGCAGCGACTGCAAACAGGCAGCTGGAATCCACAAAGGCTGCAAATGGCTCCGCTCTACAGCTGATCAGCAGGGATCAAAGGCAAGCTGTGCCAAGGAGGCTGGCGCGGCATTGACGGCTGCAATCCAGGCCGCCTCAATACTTCAGAGCCAAGCCACAATCTCTGGTGCGAAACCCAGCCAAGCAGCACCCCAAAACTAGGCAGGAACCTGTGGGGATCGGGGAGGGTGGGAGGCATCACAAAGGGGCTACCCTCCCAGCTCAAATCTGTAGCCGTGAAGAGCCCACCCCGTCTGTAAACAAGCAAAACATTCGTTGCAAAACAACGAAAAGAAATAAAAAATTTTTTTCCAGGGAATTATGTCTAAATTCAATTCAAAGCTCTGGAGCAAAAAAAGTTGTGTCCATGAGCAGAGATGAGTTGAAAAAAACTGAGGAACGTCACCATAGAGCAGAATCTCAGAAGTTTCAATTCAGTCCATAGAGCTAGAGCCTAGAATAACACAGCCTGGCACCTCCCATTGTGTAAGGATCGCCTCTCCTTCCAACTTAAGAAAGTATGAACTCTTGAAATGTAGTTGTTCAGAAGGATTCTTTTATTAAGCAGAAGTGAAAGCCATCCAGCTAAAGCACAATCTGAATACCTTTAGGCAAAGCAGTAGGATTAAAATGGTAGAGACCCCTCCCTTTAAGTCAGAATGCAGGTTTTAACCAATACACATGTGTGAAGATGTTTTCTTTACCATTTCCTTTTGAGAACCGGAATAAACATGCATTCCCACCATTATCCTTTAAAGTGAGACAACCCGCATGGCTATCATATAAATTCCTGGCGCCAGGATATAGGTTGTAAAACATCCGATGACACAGGCCATGCTAGTAAATCGAATAGGACAAGTCTCCCCCTTCTCCACTTGAATGGGAGTATCACATTTTTTGGGATCTGACACATTGTCACGCAATGGAGAAGATAGATTTTTCAAATAATGTTATTTCCCAAGTTCCACAAAATAACTACACTTCCTAGAAATATACTAAATACTACAGGTAGTCCTTGACTTACAAGAGTTCATTTAGTGGCTGTTCGAAATTACAACAGGATTTTAAAAATGACAGTTTATGACATTTTTTCCCTACTTTTGACCATTGCAGCATCTCAATTTTTATTATTATTATTATTATGTATAGTCTTAAAGCCAGCTATTACCTCAAATTCTTTTAATTTATCCATTAACATACCAAGTACCTTTAAAGGATCTTCCAAAACCAATACCAAGTCATCTGGAAAAGCTCTTAAATTCTATGTCTCTTTTAAATTTTTAATTCCATAATCCTTTCATCTTATATATCCAGTTTTTCAAGAATCAAAATAAACAGAGGAGGGATAATGGGCAGCCTTGTCCTATTCTTTTTTTATACAGGTAGTCGTCAACTTAACAACAGTTAATTTACTTATTATTTAAAGTTATAACAGCACTGAAAAAAGTGATTTACGATAGTTAATTTACTTATTGTTCAAAGTTATAGCAGCACTGACAGTTTTTCACACTTTTGACCATTGCAGCATCCAGTTGGCAACTGACTCAGATTTATGATGGTTGCAGTATCCCAGAGTCATATGATCACCTTTTGCCACCTTCTGACAAGCAAAGTCAGTGGGAAGCCAGATCTACTTAACAACCATGTGAACCTTAAAATCTTCAGTGATTCACTTAACAACTGTAGAAAAAAAGTCGTTAAAATGGAGCAAAACTCATTTTACAAATGTTTCATTTAACAACAGAAATGTTGGTCATAAATCAACAACTATGTATTTTTTAAAGAATAATGGCTATGTTTTCTTACTCGATCTTGACCATGGCACAAAAGAGCTAGAGATGAAAGTAATTCCAAATTTTGCATGTTGAATCAGTTCAGTTTTCATGTAATATCACAATGAAGCACAGGGCCAGAATGCAAAATATAATTGGATATTTTCAGTTGCAATGAAACCCTCTTTGATTCAGTCCACATAATATACAAAATAAAATAAACTCAGATCATAGAATTACAGATACTTCTATTAGTCTGCAGATGGGTTGGCATGTTTAAATTACAATTTTAAAATTGTAGTATTTTTAATCTTACATAGATTAAAGATATATGTGGTCAACAAATAAAACATTATCTTAGCAATTTAATATCTCCCAACTCATTTCAGGTCAACCCAGAATAAGAGTGAGGAAATATTTAATCCCTCTTGTATCTATTGATTATAACTGACTAATTTCCTTAGCATTTTTCTAATTTTTCTCATTAGCAGACCACATTTTTGGATGTGTTTTCTTTTGTAAGTGAAATTATCAATGGGCTCATGGAAAACTAATGGGTATAAAATTAAATAATCCCCTTTCAATTCTCACTTTATGCTCAATATTGCATTACACTACAAGAGAAAGTGGCATTCTGCTTGACTATAGTCCAGTGATTGCTAACCTTTTGGTTGTCGTGTGCCGAAAGCACTTGCATGCCTGCACCCATAATTTTTTTTATTTATTGAAAGTTTTTAAAAATAATTTTACATACATTTCCCTTCCCCGTCCCTCCACCCCCCTCCCACCCTCCCCTCCCCAACCCTCTCCCCCACTTCCCAAAGCAAAATACAGGATATAACATTTAACAATCATAAACTAATATAAGCTAATAATCTATAGACTCTTATCTCCCTCTTGAACTTTTAACTCCCTTTGACTATACTAACTTTCAATACTATATAAACTCTTTATTCATTCTTTATTCATAAGTTATTTGTAATTTTTTAGTCCGATATTTGCCTTGAATATACTCTATCCATCTTTTCCATTTCAACATAAATTTTTCATTTGAATAGTCTTTTAAATATGCTGGAATTTTCGCCATCTCTGCTAAATTTGTTACTTTTAATGTCCATTCTTCAATAAATGGTAGATTTTCCTTCTTCCAGTACTGCGCCATCAAAAGTTTTGCTGCAGTTATCAAGTTCAAAATCAAATTAGTTTCTATAACCGTACAGTCTTTTATAATACCTAATAAAAACAGCTGTGGAGTAAATTTTATGCTTGTTTAAGAAATATTTTGAATAATCCACCATATTTTTATCCAAAATGCTTTAACTTTTTTACAAGTCCACCAGACATGAAAATAAGTAGCATCACGACAATCACATCTCCAGCATTTAGGTTGTAAATCTGGATACATACAAGCTAATTTTGGGGGGTCCAAATGCCATCTGTAAAACATTTTGTAAAAATTCTCTCTCAGATTTTGAACTTGTGTAAATTTTACATTTTTTACCCAAATCATTTCCCAAGTTTCCATCATTATTGGCTCTTCAAAATTTTGTGCCCATTTTATCATACAATCTTTAACTAGCTCTGTCTCCGAATCAATTTCTATCAATATATTATACAATCTTTTTATATGCATTGGCCTCTGGTCACTAATCTGTTTTATCAAATGTTCTTCAGTTTGTGTAATACCAGTTTTCTGATCTTTTTTCCATCTGTTCTTTAACTGTACATATTGAAACCATGTTTGAATTACTCTTTCCTCTCTTAATATATTCAGAGGCTTTAATTGTAATACATTCCTTTCTATAGTCAGAAGTTCTTTGTATGTAAATACATTCTGTCTTTGTTCAATACTTATATTCTCTATCGCATGTCTGGGTACTGCCCACATAGGTATCAGTTTATATTGATATTTTTTCCAGACACGCAGAAGAGCATTCCTTAATATATGGCTTTTAAAAATCCTATCCACTTTCTTATCATAAACTAAATAAGCATGCCAACCATATATCAGATCATACCCCTCAATATTCAATATCCTTTCTTCTGTTAAATTAATCCAGTCACTAATTGCTGATAATACAACTGCTTCATAATACAATTTTAAGTTAGGCATTTTCAAACCTCCTCTTTCACGTGTATCCTGCATTATTTTTAATTTAACTCTTGGTCTCTTCCCAGCTCAAACAAATTTATTAATACCTTTCTGCCATTCTTCCAAATTTGCATCTTTATAAAGTATCGGTATCATTTGAAAAAGGAATAAAAACTTGGGCAAAACATTCAATTTAACTACTGCAATCCTTCCCAACAGAGATAATTGTAGTTTCCTCCATTTATCCATTTCTGTCTGTAATTTGTACCATAACACTTCGTAATTATTTTTATATATTTGATGTTTGCAATATAAACTCCTGATGTTGCAATATAAACTCCTAAGTATTTGACTTTCTTCACTATCTCACAACCTGTTACTCTTGTTCTTCTCTTTGATTTACAGTCATATTTTTGGTTATCATCTTTGTTTTCCCTACATTTATTTTAAATCCTGATACTTGACCATATTGCTTAACTATATCCATTAAACCTATAGCTGAATTTACTGGCTGAGTTAGAGTTACAACCAAGTCACCTGCGAATGCTCGTAATCTGTAGTCCTGTTGCCTGATCTTGATACCCTGTATATTATCTGCACCACATATTTTATTCAATGATACTTCATTTTAACTAAAAGTTAAAATAAACAATAGTGGAGACAAGGGACACCCTTGTCTTGTTCCTTTTTCAATTTTAAATATTTCTGTTAAACTACCATTCATTATTATTTGTGCTGTTTGTTTCTGATATATTGCTTGAATTGATTTTATAAAATACTCCCCCAGCTACATCTTTCGAATTACCTTCTCTAAGAACTGCCAATTCAATCGATCAAACGCTTTCTCTGCATCCAGAAACATGAGCACCTCAGGGGCCTGGTTGTTCTTCCCCAGATATTCTATTATATTAACAATTTGTCTTACATTACTTTTCATCTGTCTCTCTTGTATAAAACCAGCTTGATCATTGTGAATCACTTGATGCATAACTGACATTAATCTATTTGCCAAAATTTTTGCAAAAAATCTTGTAATCTATATTCAGTAATGATATAGGTCTATAATTCTTTATGATCTTGATCTTCTTTCGGAATCAGAGAAATAAAGGCTGTTCTCCAAGATGGTGGTACCTCTCCTCCCTTTTGTATTTTAACAAATAATTCCTTAAGTGGTTCCATCATTTCTAATTGAAGATTTTTATAATACGCTGCTGTTAATCCATCTGTTCCAGGAGCCTTTCCACTTTTTAATTGTTTAATTGCAAGGAGAATTTCCTCAGAGTTTATCAATAAATTCAATCTTTCCCTTTGCTCATCAGTAATTATAAGGATATTCTCCTTCTGCAAAAATCTATCTATATCAGTACCTTGTGTTTTATCACCAGCATACAACCTCGTGTAAAAGACTAAAAATGCTTTTTTAATCATATTCTGTTGATATACCTCTTTACCTTTATACTCTATTTTCTCTATTGTACGAGATTTTTGTTTTTTCTTTAATATATATGCTAACCACCTGCCAGATTTATTTGCATTACAGAAAGTATTATGTTTAGCATATTGCAAATTCGTTGCCACTTGGTCTGACATCAACATATTAAACTGCCCTCGCAGTATTGTAATAGCGTCTTTTATATTCTTATCATCTGGTTTCCCTATTAATGCCTGTTCTTTCTTTTTTATTTCCTCTTCCAATTCTCTCCGTTTTTTCCCGTTTACGCCTAAGTGCATTATTTAAATTTATTAAAACTCCTCTCGTATATGCTTTACTTGCGACCGAGACCATTTCCATAGGTGTACCCTTATACATATTTAATTCAAAAAATTCCTTCATTAATTTTTTACATTCATTCACATTTGTCTCATATCGAAACAAATTCTCATTTAGTCTCCAAGACCTCCTAGATCTTTCTCCAGATATCTCTTACCTAAGGAATTCATCACTAGTCTGGCTGGTGCTTCCCATCTGTATTGTAACTGACGTTTTTTGAGCTCATCCATTAAAAAGGCATAGTCCTTTCTGGATCTCAACATTTTTGGGGGGATTATTGCAACCTCCTGTCCTGCTACTTGCAATTTCTTTTGGTAGGAGGCTTTTAAAATTTCATTTCTTATCCTTCTTGTTACAAAGTAAATCACAATATCTCTTGGTAATTGTCTCTGTCTTGCAATCCATGAATTAATGTGAAAAATTTTGTCTATCTGTCAGGCGCGTTCTGCCCTTGATTCTCCAGTAAATTGTGCCAAAGCATCCGCAAAAATTTCCCTAAGATTCTCCTGATTGTTTTCTTTCAGTCCTCTCACCCTCACTGCCCATTCCATTTCTTTGTATTGTATCATTACAAATTCTTCTTCTGCTTTTTCCAATTTGGTCTGAGCCTCCCCCATTTTAGCATTCACCTTCAGATTATGCTGATCAATTTCATCCACTCTTTCCTCTATTGATGTAACATAACCCCAGACTCCTTTAAAAACATCCACAATGTCTTCCCTTATTACTTTGTTGTGGGTTTGAATTGCCTCTTTAATATGAAGCAGGTCCTAAGACACTTCTTTTAATTTTCCCTCTAAACGAAGTGTAATTTTTTCTTCCAAATTATCAGATAATTTTTTCAAAGCCGCTTCTAGAGCTTCTAGGGTTAAAGCTTGTGTTTCTGGGGGGGGGGGGCTGCCAAAGACTGCATTCTCGAAGTTTGAGCTGGGGAAGACCCAGCACTCTTAACCACTGCTGTTTTTACTTGTTTAGCAGCCATCTCCAAAAAGCACTTTCCAGCAACCTCACAACAAAGCCAGTAAAATTCTTATTCTCAGTCTCTAACAGATATTACAATTTATTAGTCAGTAAATCCTGTTTTCTTTAGTTGCAAGCCTCAATTTTAACTCCATTCAGCAAGATCTTAAAGTACTGACAGCTTTAACAACTTTAATGAGCACTAACGAGCATTAACGATCACTTTCTTCCTTAACTTTCATTTTCCACCCTCAAGCAAGTCAGCGCCATTTTATTTCTAAAAAAACTTTCTCTCACCTCTTGAAGGAAGTAGAATTTATTGGAGTTAAAGTAAAATACTTGCAGTTGTAATTTCTCCTGTTTTTGCTCTGCCTGCTTTAAAATCCATGCATTGAAATCATTTAGTTCCCAGGGGTGGTCGCGGCGCCTTGTTCTGTCATTGACAGAAATGTCGCAGATCTGGAGCTTCTTCAAGCGCTTGGGGAGCTCTCACCCTCCACATCCCCAGGATTAATCCTAGGGGTTTTTTGGGGAGCTCTACCCATGCCTATCCGTTCGTCTTCCCCTCTTCTCCCAAGGGGAAAATTCCGAGCCGCCAGAACAGCTGATTTTCGCTGCTCTGGCAGCTTTACAGATCGCGGGGGTCGGAGCTCCCGAAAGAGCTACTGCTGGCGCCAGCGGTGCCATCGGAAATCCCTGCAGTCATAATTTAATGCGTGCGTGACTGCCCCTCCCCTGTGCATGCACACATGATCCCCCGTGCTCCCCCTGCTTCCGTGCATGCACGCATGACCTTCCCTGCAGCTCGTTTTGGGCCCAGCAGGCTGCAGGGAGGCTTACTAGGCACAAAACGGGCTGCAGAGGTGGGCCAGCCCCCTGTGCTCCCCTGTTCCGTGCAGGAGGTGGCGAGCATGGAACTGGATGTCCTGTCGCTGCCGTCGCCTCTCTTCCCTGTTCTTTGTGCCGGCCAAGTGGCCCAACACGTCCTACCCCAATGGCAACAGCTGCTTTCCTTCCCTGCCATTTCTTTATCGAGAGGAGTGGCAGGTGGGTAGGGGAGAAGCGGGACTCATGGAGCGAAGTTTGATTGAACTCGCAAGAAGATTTTCTTTTACAGCGTGTTTTCCTGGACACAAGGTGAAGAAAGTGACGGAGCTTGAAAGGTAAGACCTGCATCCCGCTTCTCGACTGCCCCACCTGCCACCCCCAAATTGTATCCCTAAAGGGGGTGGGTGGCTAAGCAAGAGGAAGGAGCCCTGCCATGCCCAACGATGGGGGGGGAGAAGGGATGGTAAGGGGAGCCACGTGTCGCTCCATGCGTCTTACCTTTCCCCCGCCCCACCTGCCACCCTTCTTGATAAAGAGATAGCAAGGAATGGAAGCAGCCAGGCTGCTGTTGCCATTGGGGTGAAGTGGGGTGGGACGTGTTGGGCCACTCGGCTGGCACGAAGAACAGGGAGGGGAAGGTATATCCCCCTTCCCCCCCCCCCCGGCCTCACCTCCTCAACTCATTTTGGTTGTACTCAAGCAACCAGAGGAAACGGCGGGATCAGCTGCGCATGCGTGTAAGTAGTTGATGGGGGGGCTTATTTTGAAGGGGTGGCTTATATTATCGCATGCGTTGAAAAGCCCGATTGAGTTTATTATCTGGACACGTCTTATTTTTGGGGAAACATGGTATGTAAAAATATACATTATTTTTATGTCAGTAAAATTGTCAGGAATTTACTCAGGAATTCTAAGACTTATAGTTGATGGTAAAGTTAATACTTTCTCTTTGAAATCTCTAACCTACCTTACAAATCCACAGATCTATCCGCTGCCTTTTAATCAATAACTAAATATTGATTAAATCAATAATTAATATTTAGTTATTGATTAAAAGGTAGTGGATAGATGTAATTGATGTAACTAAAAATGTCCTCTAAGTTGTATTACATTATACAAACAAGAATCTTACCCCAATTTTCCTGTTTCAGATTTTTTGAATACATATATCTTTATAAAGATGCAGTGATGTATCAGATTGAACAACTGACAAAGCTGTGTTCCAAGATTTCTTTGAGTGAGCCTTGGGATCCTTATGACATTCCTGACAACTCAACGTATGAAGATCATTACTACATCGGAGGACCAAGTGATCAAATTATGGTCCAGGAATGGTCTGACAGGAAGCCAGCTAGGAAATGTAAGCATTATATTATTTTCTGATCCTAAATGAGATAATTTGTCCCCATGTGAACATCATCATCATTATATTGTTATCATTCTTATGTGATTATCAGCAAATATACAAGAAATAAGTTTTTATGTTCTCAAAATCATTTGTATAAGCATTGATAAATTCAAATATGAATTTTAAAAATATTTTCTAGTCTTAATTTTTTTTTTAAATTAGATTTATATGCCACCCTTCTCCGGAGACTCAGGGCAGCTTACAATGCGTTAAGCAATAGCCTTCATACATTTGTATATTTTTATATAAAGTCAGCTTATTGCCCCCACAAACTGGGTCCTCAATTTACCTACCTTAGAAAGGATGGAAGGCTGAGTCAATCTTGAGCCTTAAACTTGCAATAATTGCAGACAGCTGGATGTTAATAACAGGCCATCTAGCCTGTTGAGCTATTTGAGGCTCTTTTTGGATATATCCCTAGATTTCAGTTTTAAAAACAAATAACCTGCCAGCAGGGCACCTACAAAACATTATAACATTGTTTCTCCTAGACTTGCAAAATGTTTAGAGTTTAGTTAGCCTAATTCATAGGATGAGAAACATGAGTTACCAGATGCTGCTTCCCATTTTACAGTACACAGGCCAAAATACAATTATTCTTAAAAATTCACTTTCTCCAAATTCGCTAATATACATATTCAATTATAAAAAGTTGTGTAACCCATTCTTACATATATTCATTCAGGCCTAAATGTCACATATTAAAGCATTAGCCAGTAGATTTTGAACAGATCTAGATATAAAAAACACTCAGGTTTGCAAGGGGAGAGTTTGGTGTAGTTTTAATGCTCCAGGTTAGAAACCAGGAAATGGTGATTTCTAGTCCCAC
This sequence comes from Coluber constrictor foxii, assembly GCA_038048745.1. NCBI lineage: Eukaryota > Metazoa > Chordata > Lepidosauria > Squamata > Colubridae > Coluber > Coluber constrictor. Next base: position 101,353,132 of record CM075961.1, on the reverse strand, counting down.
TTTAGCCTTAAAGCTAACTGGGTGACCTTGGATCAGTCATTCTCTCAGCCCTAGCAAGGAGGCAATGGCAAATCACTTCCAAATTTGCCAAGGAAACTGCAGGGATTTATCCAGGCACTACCAGGAATCAACATTGACTTGAAAGCATTAAAAAAATGTTTGAAAGGGACTAGTATTTGGGGCTTGTTTTTATCTAGTGGTGCTCTTACTAGATAACTAGTAAGAGTTATCTTCTCACTCTTCTCACTCTTATGTTAACTCTGAAATCACTCACTGCAGAGTAATTGCATTGAAATCAATGAAACCAATTCCTAGAGTTAGTGTTTTTAAGGATGATTGCATTAATCCTTCATTTGTGGTCAGGAAAATGGAAAGTATTTATTATTGTTTTGTAATTTACTTTGAAAACTCAAAATCATGCTTTTCTCTAAAACCAGTAAGAATTTGTGCTTCTTTCATTACAGTTGAAAATTGGGTGGGAGTTTACACAGTCAAGGACTGTTACCCAGTTCAGGAAACCTACACCAAGAACTACAGTGTGACAACCTCCACTCGTTTCTTTGACCTCAAGCTTGGGATAAGTGACCCATCTGTTTTCATCCCTCCCAGCACCTGCCAGACAGCTCAGTCAGAAAAGATGACTTATGTATGCTGATGATAGATATTGGCTTCTACAGTACATACGTAACTCAATATGTATTATTAATAGCTAGCTGATAATGTCTAATATGACTGTTGCACTTTGCAAAATGCAGGTACTAACAGACTAGAAACAGGATAAACTATCTTTTGAGGCTTGTTATTCTAAATGTGATCTCATAACCTACAACTGTAAGCAAGTGATCATTCATATTTATTTCTTTTAGCTGCTAACATCCTCTGGCAGAAGCTTTTTCTGTTTTTTCAATAAATCTTTAAAAGCATATTAAAATATGAAATATGTTAATTTTAGAGAGCTGGGGAAAAACTACATCGCATGTAGCAGATCAGGTGCTATCATAACATGGCACCTAAAGGTGTTTTTTCAAGAGCCAGCTGGACTTTCTTGTTTTTCTTTGAAGACATTTTACTTCTTATCCAAAAATCTTCTTCAGCTCTGAGTGATTAGTAGGGAATGGAAGTATTTATGCTCCTTGCAGACAGTTGGTCATTTGCATTCTTTTAGAGAGTCATCGTGGGCACTTGGAGGTTTATTTGTATCCTCAGGGTCATCTGAGTACTGCAAATGGGTGTGGAGTTTTGGAATTACTAAAATGACTGTTGTACACTGAAAATAGATGATGTTGTATCCCTCCCCCTCTGTTGAGGGAAGGCTGTTTAATTTTGACACATAAAGCCTCTTTGACCTGTCTTTCAAACTAGCGGTCATCTTTGTCCAAAATGTGGACTCAGAAGAAAAACAAAGTCCAGTTGCCTCTTGAAAAAGCATCTGTGGGACAATCATGACCTGAATGATTGAGAATCTCCATAAGATGACATATTATAGCAAAATGATATTCTGAAAACTGCTATAGTGAATGAATAATCTCTTATTTATTAAATAGATTTATATGACAGCCCAACTCACACATGATGATTCCAAGTACCATACATCATTAAAAAACAATATAAAAACCCCGGGAGACCCCTCATCCATGGTGGTAAACAAATGCAATAATATGGAGCAATTGATCATCTCTGAATCAGTCTGGGATCCTCAGACCTGCTGACAGAACCGTATCTTCAGGGCTTTCTGGAGAAATGGCAAGCAGGGGGCCAACTAATTTTCAAGAAAATGATATTTCAGAAAAAGGGAGCCACTGTAGAGAAAGCCCTTCTTCTAAATCCTGTTTGGTGAACCTTCCTAATAGATGGGACTCACAATATTGCCTGCCTTCCCACTTCGGTGATCTGGGTAGATGAAAAAGGGTTTTGTCAAGAATCATTTAAAGTTCAAGTGAATTTTTGTGATATAGAGAATAAAAAACTATATATAAATCTTATTTTCCCGTATGAAAAGATCTATCTGATGCTTTTCTTGTCTTCATAGTCACTATTAAAATATGTACAACGTCTTGTCAGGAAACTTTAAAACACTTTTAAGAAATATGCAACATATAGTTATTATTCTGATAGTCCAGAAGAGAAGTAAATATAGTGAAGATTATTGTTATATCAGCAAAAATAAGAATAATCACCAGAATCACCATTAGTTTTGGATATGGAAACAAATTCAAGAAGAAAAACTTTTTAATGGGTCATACAATTTATTTTGATTATATAATCAAAATTAAATTACGGATAGTCCTCCAGCTACCACAGTTCACTTAGCGATGATTTAAAGTTACAACATCCCCGTTAAAAGTACTTATGACCCAGTCCCAAAGTTACAAATGTTGTAGCACCACAACGGTCATTCACCCTTACAACTGAGATGCAGAGATGCTGCAATATGCTCCCTGCCTATTTTCCCCCATCATACTCTGTTGGGTCTCTAAGCATTGAGTTTGCTTTGGTAGCCCACCACATTCCACATGTTCCTTTCCATCTGTCACTGACCTCTCATTTGCCTTTGGAAGCTCTCCCGAGCTCAAGACATTGATGCGAAGCTGTTTTCCTTAGACCTTACGTTCTTACACATACTTCCATCCTCTTTGGAAAAACATTTTTGCAATTTGCGAGCACTGGATTTGCCTTTCCCATTCCCCACTGAGCTCCAGCCTATCTCACAAATGGGCATAGACCTGCTCTGCCACTTATTGGAGTGCCAAACCTGCCTGGTTGTCACCAATTTTGTCGCAAAGGGAGGCCTTGGGTGGTTGGAGGCAGTGGTCTTGTCCCTGCATTAGGCCTCCAATGGTCTTCACTCTTGAGGTACCCAATATGCTCTTAACGACCTGTGCATTCGATTAACAAATGCATTGGAAAGAGAAGGGATGGGCTTGTTACTTTATGTAATCCAATTAACAAATCCTCAAGTTAGAATGTAACTGGCAGGCTCCATTACATTCATAATTCAAGGATTCCCTTTAGAAATAAAGTATATATGTGTAAAATATGTATTGTTAGTCTGATTATAGTTTTTTTATCCCAGAAAATACATATTGTAACCCTAATCCTTTTGCAGTTGATCAGGGTGATTTCATTAATGCCAGTGGTGTTCATATGAAACTCCAGATATTTTGAATTTGCAGCCAAAGCACCTATAATTTTTGGTATTGTCTTTGTTTTCTTTTGCCATAGTTGTTCTGTAGGTATTTGATTTTCTCCAGTTCTTTCTTTTTTATTCTGTTGTCTCCATTATTGCAGTGTCCAGTATCCAGACTTTTTTATCTTATCAACAGTTGTTAAGTCTGGGATGTTATGTGACAGCTGCTTGTCTTTTTGAATTCTGAAGTCCTGGAGCACTTCAGCTTCTTCACTTTTTTATTATTTTGTCTATTTTGTGATCCCACCAGTTCTTGCTTATAGGTTGTTACCACTTTTCTATTCTTCATTTGGTTTTTCTTGTAGACTAGTTTGGTCTCTTTATACTCAGTAAGCTATTCTTTAATTAGAATACAACAATGATAACTTGGATATTAGTGCAGCCTTGAAAGGTTTTCCATCTACTTTTCTTCCATGTTAGATGACTTATGAACTCTGTACACAACTTGAAAAGCTAGTTTACAACTTGAAAATCGTATCTTAATTTTAGTTGTTTTTAGAGTGAATAATGTACTGATTCCTTCTGAAAATTTGTGAAGTGGTAAACAACATAGAAAATCTGTGTATTAATTTTGAAATGTCTAGAAAGACATTTTAATGCATGATTTACTAAGGTCTTTTACATACACATTTATTCCTATATCAGAAGATGAAATCTTCTATTGTAACCACCTCTCTTAACAAAGAATAATGCAGTTCCAAGTGATGATTTGAAATTTAATTTTAATTTCCCCATAACTATTTCTTCACTAATTGGTCAGGTATTCTAGGTGTTCCTTCTACTCTGATTTGCTTCTATTCATTAATTCACTGTTGGAACAATTAATTTTATTGTGAGACTTTCATTTGCATGCTATTTTTATTTTTGCTATAAATATTAAATATCTGTAGGATATCTTGTATTTTCAGAAAACCTTGATGAAATGAAAAGGGGGTTAACATATAAATGTCTTTACAAATAATTGGAGCTCTGTACGGAATTTGTAATTATAGAGAAAAGCCTTTGGTTTTCACCCAACATGTACATTTTGGAGATAAGGTGATCAAGTGCTCATATTCATTATAATTCTGTGAATGTATCATTCACAAGTGGAATGTATAGAAGGGAAATTACCATCTTCTAGGCTCAAAGAGATAAAGGCATTGTCACTTTACTTATATCTGGAGCACTTAGAAAAATACAAATTTAATACAGGGGTGACTATATATATAAACGCGAAAACCACTCACGCTGTAATCACGAAATCTCCAGAACTGTGAAGTCTACAAACTTGAAATTTGGCATATATGTTCCTCTTGGCTTCTAGGTGCTCACTAAGAAAGGATTTTTGGAAATGAGCATCACAGCATTAGTATTTCAAATTATTATGATTAACACACTCTGATGCTAAAGAGTTTTACTCCCACTCCCCACCTGTAAATAAAACTGTTCCAAATGCAAAACACAAGCAGAGGAGAGGAGTTTCAGTTTTACTTTCACAACAGGAAGCAGCTTTAATACAGAATACTTGAGCTAAGCCGCGGCCAGGCTCCTTCCTGCTCACACAGCAAATACTGTTTCACTTTCCAAACAGTTAAGGAGTTCTACTCTCCCCTCCCCACCTGAAAAGAAATTTGTTCCAAATGCAAAACACAAGCAGAAGAGAGAAATTTCACTTTTACTTTCACAGCAGCAACCAGGGGATAGGATAGGGTAGGCTTCTGTGGGGCAAACCTGAAGGCAAGAAGGGAATAGGATAGGGGAGACTTCTGTGGAGCAAGCCTGAGGGAGAGAATGGGAGAGAAGTCAATCGTAATTACTCATTAATTTTCAAGCTGTAAGTGTTGATTTATCAAGCACGATCACATAATTTTGTAGCAAAGCATGGTTATCCAGCTAGTATTTTATATTAGAGCTGTGTATGCATTCACAAATTTTGTTTTGTGCCTTGTATAATCACTACTGGTACAACATTGCTGTTAATTAAAACAACTGCATCTGTTGTTTTGCTTTAAGAGTTTCTTGAATTACTTAACTTCTGAAAACAATGGTATCATTTTTAGGCTTGTATGAAAGATGGAAGAAAAACATAACTACTATAATTAGTAGGGAAGAAATGTGCTCATGTGTTGAGTGAAGCTTAAAGCCCTGCTTCAGAACGAGTTTTGAAGCATGCACAGTTCTATTACCTATCACAGGGCACTTTAAAGGATAATGAGCAGCATTGTAAATACCTGCTTTAGGGAGTTGACAGGTTATTAACACAAAAGGTGAACAGTTGAGGGAAAGTGAAAATATGATATATATTTACTTCAATCAATTATGCTTAATTTTTCATTAACCAGAGGATAAGAATAAAAATTACACAGAAGACCAATATTGTAGAAAGAATTAAAGAAAATAAATTCCTGGGATCCAAATCTAAATCGTACAATACAGGTAAGCAAGACTTGGAAGAATTTGAAAGTAAAGATTGAGCCAAGAGCAAAAAGGTGCACATAGATTGGAATACAGAAAGGAATTGCCATGGAATGTGAAAAGAAATACATATTTCTGTGAGTGAAATAAGACATGATGTGGTCTCGGAAGGTCAGATATTGTTTAAACTGAAAAAACTATAAAAGCATAAATAAGTTTCTTAAGTGATGTGGTCAAAATAAACAGGATGCTCTAAATAAAATTGTGGTACTATAGATAGTCCTTGAAGTATGACTCTAATGGAGCCTGGCCATTTGTGTTGTAAGTCAAAACTCATAAAATAAATGACTCTTTTTTTTAAAAAAATTATTATTTTTAAAAACATAAACATAAAATGCATCTTTTCAAAACAAAGCATTGATCCAGTCATAAATTGATACAAATCACTAACAAACCTTAATTTACAATTAACACAACTTAATATTTTACTCAGTTATTTCCCTGCATTCTATCTATTTAACAATGCCATTATCCCAAAGATCCATTACTTAAATCTTCAAATCCTAACCAAATATCATTTCATTTTTCTTTTTCTTTTAACTTAGATGAATGTATTTTAAAAATATAAATCATTACAATTATTATAAGCCTTTAAACAATATTTTAACTGTTTATCCCAACACATCATCTTCATCTCATCTTAATCATCATTTTTTACTGTTAATCCCAGCATCTCTTTATTTTTACTATTTTTTTTTTATTTATTTTTAATTTGATTTATATGCCGCCCTTCTCCGAAGACTCAGGGTGGCTTACAATGTGTTAAGCAATAGCCTTCATACTTTTGTATATTTATACAAAGTCAGCTTATTGCCCCCAACAAACTGGGTCCTCAATTTACCCACCTTAGAAAGGATGGAAGGCTGAGTCGACCTTGAGCCTGCCTGGGATTGAACTCACAGAAATAACAGGCAGCTGGTGTTAATTGCTGCCTTTAGTAGGAGGCATTAGCCCCCTACGTTACACAGGCTTAACCCACCATAATAATTTTATTTTTACTGTTAATCCCAACAGTCCTTGCTTTTGCTGTCATACCCAGCATAATCATTTTTGGTTTTTTGCTGTTAATCCCAGCATAATCGTTTTATTTTTACTGTTAATCCCAGTATAATCATCTTTGTTTTTGTTGTTAAACCCAGCATAATCATTTCATTTTTACAGTTTATCCCAGCATAATCTTCATTGTTTTTTCTGTCATACCCAGCATAATCATTTTATTTTTACTGTTAATCCTAGCATAATCATCTTTGTTTTGCTGTTAAACCCAGCATCGTCATTTCATTTTAACTGTTAATCCCTGCATAATCCTCCTTATTTTTTACTATCGTACCCAGCATAATCATTTTTTGCTGTTAATCCCAGCATAATCATCTTAATTTTACTGTTAAACCCAGCATAATCATTTTATTTTTACTGTTAATCCCTGCATAATCCTCCTTATTTTTACTATCATACCCACCATAATAAATTTTTATTTTTGCTGTTAATCCCAGCATAATCAACTTAATTTTATTTTTAATCCCAGCATAATCATCTTTTTGTTATCACCATCCATCTATACATTACTTATTCCCAGTTAATCATATTATCATTATCTTTATTATGACTATTTAACATTGAGACATAGTTCTTACTTCAAACACATCTTTATATGCATTTATGAATCTCTTTTAACATAATTTGTTTCTCTTATAGTCTATGCATCAATATTTCAATTTTATATACCTATAACATATTCTTCTCATATTCCTATTCCTATTTATCTATAAGAGCCTCCTTTTTATTATTACTACGCACCTATACATTGTATTTCCATTTTTAATCACATTTGTTTTAATCTTTTTCCAGCCGTGTATACCTTATTTCTTCATATTCTCACCTACTAGCATATATTTCATTTCATTTTCAAAGTCTTCAAATTTTGTCCTCCATGTATCATTTAAATTCTTTTTCTTACTTTTATTCCAGATTTAGATTTAGATTTAGATTTTATATAATTTCTATACCGCCCTTCTCCCGAAGGACTCAGGGCAGTGCACAGCCAACAATAAAGCAAGTCCAAATACAAAATTTAAAAACATTTTAAAAAACATATTAAACCATTGGCCTAATCATTAAAAATAAACCCCAATTAAAAATCATGTCTAGACCAGCCTCGCTTGTTGGAATAATAGCGTCTTGAGGGCATGGCGAAAAGTGCGTAGGTCAGGGATCCTCCATATCTCCGGGGGCAGTTCATTCCAGAGGGCAGGTGCCCCCACAGAGAAGGCTCTCCCCCTGGGGGCCGCCAGTCAAACTGTTTGACCGATGGCACCCTGAGGACTCTCTGTGGGAACGTATTGGCCGGTGGGAGGCTATCGGCAGCAGAAGGCAGTCTTGTAAGTACCCGGGTCCTAAGCCATGGAGCACTTTAAAGATGGTCACCTCACCACCGGAAGACCACCGGGAGCCAGTGCAGCTCGCACAGGAAAGGTGTTACATGGGTGCGCCAATTCACTCCCATAATCACCTGTGCGGCCACATTCTGGACCAGTTGGAGCCTCCGAGTGCTCTTCAAGGGGAGCCCCATATAGAGAACATTACAGTAGTCCAGACAGGAAGTGACAGGGGCATGAGTGACCGTGCGCAAGGAGTCCCGGTCCAGAAAGGGGCGCAACTGGTGAATCAGGCAAACCTGATAAAAAGCCCCCCTGGCCACAGCTGTCAGATGCTCTTCTAGCGACAGCCGCATATCCAGGAGGACATCCAAGTTGCGGGCCCTCTCTGTGGGGGCCAAGGTCTTGCCCCCAATAGTCAGCGTTGGAACAAGCTGGCTATACCGGGATGCCGGGAACCACAGCCACTCAGTCTTGGAGGGGTTGAGTCTGAGCCTATTTCTCCCCATCCAGATCTCCACGGCCTCCAGACACTGGGACATCACATTAAGTGCATCATTGGGATGGTCAGGTGTGGAGATGTACAGTTGAATGTCATCAGCATACTGATGTAACTGCACCCTGAAACCACAGATGATCTCACCCAGGGGCTTCACATAAATTTTGAACAAAAGGGGTGAGAGGGCCGACCCTTGCGGCACCCCACAAACAAGGTGCCTCGAGGTCGACCTCTGCCCCCCTGCCAACACAGACTGTGTACGGTCAGAGAGGAAGGAGGAGAACCGCCATAACACGGTGCCCTCCACACCTAATCCCTCCAACTGATGCAGCATGATACCATGGTCGATGATATCAAAAGCCGCTCAGAGGTCCAATAGGACCAGGACAGAGGAACAACCCCTGTCCCGGGCCGTCCAAAGATCATCCACCAATGCGACCAATGCTGTTTCTGTGCTGTACCCGGTCTGAAGCCCGACTGGAACGGATCCAGATAGACAGCTTCATCCAGGTACTGGGGAAGTTGTCACACCACCACACTCTCAACAACCTTCACTACAAAGCAAAGATTGGACACTGGATGATAATTCGCTAATACAGCTGGGTCCACAGAAGGCTTCTTGAGGAGGGGCCTCACCACTGCCTCTTTCAAGGTGGAGGAGAAGAAGCCCTCACTCAAAGAAGCATTAATAATCCCCTGGAGCCACCCTTGTGTGACCGTCCAGGCGGCCAGCACCAACCAGGAGAGACATGGGTCCAATAAATGTGGCAGTGCTAATTCTACCCAGAATCCTTTTCACGTCCTTGGGAGCCACAGGGTCAAACTCCTCCCAGATAACACTCTCAAGACCCACCCCCATCATTCCATCTGAAACTACCCAGTTGGAGTTTAGGCCTTCCCTAATCTGAGAGGTTTTGTCATGCAGATATTGCACAAAATCCTCAGCTCTACCCTGCAAGGGGTCCTCCCGCGCTCCCAAATGAAGTAGGGAGCGGGTCACCCTAAACAGGGCGGCTGGGCGGTTATCTGCAGACACAATAAGAGTGGAAAAGTAGTTAGATTTTGCTGCTCTTATCGCTACTAGGTGATCCGTACCCCCGATGCTGTAGCCCTCCAGCTGGGCCAGCTCCAACCCTGATGGGTTGCCCCCCAAACCCACCCTGGTCATACAAATACCTCCCTCCTCCCCCTCCCCCTCTCCCTACCTCTAAAACAATGAATAAAAAGACCCACTAAAAAACCCCTGATTTTCTGCTGCCTTTGATGTCACCTCTCGGGATTCCAAAATCCGTCATCAAGGAAGTTTGTTGGATAAAATGTATCAAGTGTTCCTTTTCTTGTTCCTGCACCAAATCCTTCTCTTATTACTGTGCCAATTTTTTAAGTTGTTATTATTCCATTATGAGAGTTTCATTATAGTTTCTCTTTCTTTTCATCCAAGTCAAGCTGCCTGCAGGCAAGAAAAAAAACCTCCTCCACAAAATCCCATGGCTATTATTCATAGAGTTCACAAATTTCCATAACAAAAAACAGGTTACAATGTTCCTTTTTAAACCAAAAGGTGTCTTTTTACAATCCACAATTTCCATTAGTCATGCAAATATCCATTTTGTTTCAATTATATAACAGTCCAGCAGTCCATTCTTCTTCTATTAATTTTAAAAATATCAAATCATCTTTTTTAAGGTCCAGTTCAAATTTTAAAACTCTGTCCAGTCTTTTCACCATGTCTCAAAATTTAGTTTTTTCAATTGGTTCTGTTCAAAAATCAGTTGTTTTATCGGGTCTTTGTCTCTTTAAAGTTACATTTTAAACTTTCCATTGTCCCTTTGATTGTACAGCTACTGTTTTATGGCTAGGGGTCTTATGATTAAAAATATTGCTCTAAGCGTTGTTACAACCCTGGGTTGGTTGTCAGTCACTAGGCTTCAAAGAGCTCCGTTTCAATCCACTTTCCTTCTGCACATCTCTTAGCCCAGTTGTCCCAGCTTCGTGGCAGCCACCATGGCAGCCGCCCCGCGTTGCTGACTCACAGAGGGTTCTCTCTGACCTCCGAGGAACTTGCCTGTTCTTCTTGATCATCCTAGGTGCCCCTCTTTCTTCCCCATCCCTACAGGACGGTTCCAGTCTGAAGACCCATTGGCAGCAGTTCGGCAGCCAGGGTTTTTGCAGCGCTCTTCAGAGCCTGCTATTTCCCCGACTGTCTCACTGCGATGCCAAACCAGAAGACTGACCCATTTTTTTATTGTGTTTGTTAAGTGAACAATCTGGGCTGGTAAGCAAACTAAAATCAAACTTCTTGTTTGCTTCTGTTCATTAAGAACCTCCACAATAATTAAGTAAATCAAGAGGCTCGAGAATATGCAGCGCTTCCTGACATGGTGCTCCGGAGGGAACCGCTGTTGCTCTTCATTAGATGTCCTGGCAAGATGAGGCAGTCCTCCGCCTCTGAACTAAGCACTTCCAGGCAGGTGTCTGGCACCCCCTCCAGCTCCAAAGTGAAAGAACCTCCTTACACAGGCACCTACCTACCATGGCTCACCAGTTCCCTGCACCACAAAGCAAGATTGGCCACTGCCTTGCCCTACCGGTGCCCTAAGTTCTTCATCAACTGACGTGCAGTGCCCAAGCTGCTCCCAATTCTCACTGTGTTTTGCCTTTTTTTGAGACTTGACTTTGTGATCAAACTGCATATCAAGATGTTTTAGAGGCTCAACTGGAAGAAATCCATGAGAGATCGATGCTACTATTCTGCAACAGATAAATTGGTGCTCCAGTACTGAAACTGTTTAGAAACATGGTTAGCTTTCTCTATAATGGAAAACTATTTGTCATTCTGAAATGGCTGTGGAGAAAATGGTGGCAGGAAATTAAGACTTTCTTGTTTTGTTTAACTTGTTTTTGTTTTTGATTGGACTGCTTGTTTTGGACTACCGTTGTTTTTGTTCAATTGTATTTAATTATACTGTTCTTTGAATAAATTTTCTTTTCATTTGTGAAGACCTTTTGGAAGGGAGATTCCCATTCTGCTTTATCTTATAATATCCTATTTTCTTTCTTTCCTAATGCTTTTTTTCCCTTGTGTATCTTGAAGTAGCTTAATAAATGTACGCAAATACAAAAAAAGATATTTAGCCATTTATTTTTCAAATGGATTTGACACTTGTGAAACAGCCCATGAAAACATCAACACACAAGTCTAACTCTATTCTGAATTGCTCTTCCAATGATTTATTTCCAATTCTATAGTTTGTACTTGAATTCTCTAAATCTTTACCACTGTCATAGAGGCTGGGGTTAATAGCAATTGACATATAAATCAAATGGAAACTTCTTGATCACCTTACTTGGTTTAATTAGATCTGCTTACTATTTAGTTCACAAATACAGGTAGTCCTAATGGAGCCTGTCAAAAATGTCATCAAATGAATCAGATTCAATTTTATGATCTTTTAAAAATTTGTTAATTGAGTCACATGGGTCATTAAATATACAAAGACCTGACTTACTATTTCTTCCCATTTGTTAATTGATCACTGCCATTATTAAGCAAATGGAGAGTCTTTACCCAAAGCTGCCGGTCTCCCATCAGCTGTTTCCAGTGCAGCCTTCCGTTTAGGAACAATTGGCTCCAAGTATGCTCCCAAAACTCTGCTTGCAGTTGCTTTTTAAAAAAAATCACTTGCTGCTAGTCTTCTCAAGCCAATCCAGGCAGGCGGCCAAAATGGGGTGGGGAATTTACAGAGCTTTTGGGTTGAGTCACTTAAAAAAAAAAAAACTTGCCATTAATCAGCTCAAGCATCTCCAGGCAGGAACCCAGAGGGAGGTGGGGGAAGGATTTGTTCAGCTCTCGGCTTGCAATAAAGTTGGAAAGGACCTTGGAAGTCATCTAGCCCACTGCTCTCACAGGACAACTATACTATTTCTGATAAATGGCTATCCAGTCTCTTCTTAAAAGCCTCCAGTAACGTGGCAACCACAACTTCTGGAGGCAATTTAAATTTAACCTCTTGCCCCGGTCAGCTCAAGCCTCTCCAAGAAAGGATCCAAAGTAGAGTGTGGGGGGGGGAGGGGGGATTTCCTTCCAGTAGAATCTGGTAAGTCTGTGCTAGGAGATGAGACAACATCAGCCATGTACAACCCTTCCTTTTCATTGTTTGATCCAGTGATGGGATGTAAATAATTTAACAACCAGTTCTCTGCCCTAATGAGTGGCTGGATGGGTGTGGCTCGGTGGGCATGTGACTGGGTGGGCAAGGCCAACCCAATGTCACTTCTTTGCCCTAATGACCGTTTTAAGTATAAAAAAAGATACCAAAAGGTAGTTTATTATTTCCTGAATTTAATACCTAAATAAGAACAATAAAAGTGGTACACAAAACTAGATTTTGTTACAAGAAAGAGTTTTAAAGTATTAATGAAAAACTATTAGATAATACCAGACAAAAAACAATAAAATGTAAGGTATTTCTAAATTGTTGTTTGATTGGTGTCCTCACTTGCATTTTTCATCACTTTTACTCAAGCATCGGCTTTGTGATTTACTCTTAACCATTTTTTGACTGTAGGAATAGGATCCCATTCCTTTAGAGGTAGGCCAATTAGACTAATAGTAATTACGTTTGTTATATATGAGCCACAGTGGTGCAGAGGTTAGAGTGCAGTACTGCAGGCTACTTCTGCTGATCGCTGGCTGCCAGCAGTTTGGCAGATTGAATCTCACCAGGCTCAAGGTTGACTCAGCCTTCCATCCTTCTGAGGTGAGATAAAATGAGGACCCAGATTGTTGGGGCAATATGCTGACTCTGTAAACTGCTTAGAGAGGGCTGTAAAGCACTATGAAGTGGTATATAAGTCTAAGTGCTATTGCTATTTGCTGAGTTCTGCTTGCTCTTTGGTCCGCGCCTGATGCAGGAGCCCCAACGCATCCTGATTGGTTGAGATGCAGCCGGCGGGAGTATAAAAGACCTGTCAAAGTGCTGGGTGAGCTGCTGCTCTGTGAGCCAGGCAGCCGCAGTGAGCTGTCACTGTTAGCTATTCACTGTTAGCCAATAAACCTGTTAGCCTTCAGCTCTGTCTCACCTCAGTCTGTCAAACCCATTTAGAGACTTAACAACTGGCGATGAAGGTGGGATACTTTCCAAACCAAGGTGAGAATGAAAGCCGACCATGGAGCGAGTCACTAAACAGAACTGTCACTTTGAGAGCTGAAGTCCAACAACTAAGTCACATGGCATTACTAAAAGGCAACAAGATTCCTGCGTCTGAGGAGAATGGCAGCCCTGCCCACTTTTGTCACATTTAATCCCGCAACTGAATTCTGAGACACTTACTTAGAGAAGTTCGAATGCTTCTTATTAGCTAACGAATTTACAGAAATCTCTAGCAATAGGAAGAAACCATCTTTTTTACCCTTCTGCGGAAATGAGGTATTTGAAATAGCTAGAAATTTACTGGCCCTTCAGAAATTACATACCGTGGCTTGGGAAGTAATAAGCAAAAAATTAAAAAATCATTACTCCACTATGCCTTCTATGATAGACAGGTGACATGCCTTTTATCATAGAAACCAAAAAGAAGGAGAAGCAATTAACCGATATCTCTCCTCACTGCGAGCCGCGACTCTTTATTGTGTATTTGAGAATTTAGACAATGCCTTATGGGACAGACTTGTCTGTGGCATTAGAGATCTCTGTTTACAGTGCCATCTGCTGACCAAAACAGAGCTGCCATTACAATCAGCCGTAGATGAGGCCAGAGCTGCTGAGCTGTCCAGCAAATCAGCTACTGAGATCAAGCAGACAAATACCTCAGGTTCTGCTGCCAAAACTGAGTCAATCCATTCAGGGATAGCAGAGATTGAGGGTGACCCAAGGGAAGAAGAAGTTGTTCACCACCTCAAGCTGCCTACTAGCAATGGTGACAACAAAGAAAAACTAACTTCCCAGAACATGTGCCTCAGCTGTGGGGGAAATCACCTATGAGCTATGTGCAAATTCAGAAACAGTTTTCCTCAGATGTGGATGGAAGGGACACCTGGCAAGGGTCTGCAGAGCTCCTCAACCCACCTTGAGGCCCACTGCCAGAACACCTTTTTTAAAATTCAAACAGGGGAGAAGACTGCTATACCATTACAAGAGATAGATACCCTCCTGAAACAATAATTGGGCAAGCCAGCTGTGATAGCAAGAAAAAAAAATTATTAGTGTTAAATTAGAGGGATCTCCATGTAAAATGGAGGTGGACACAGGGTCATTCATGTCCCTGATGTCCTGGAGTACCATCAAGCAATTGGTTCCCCAAATCTCCAAAAAGATAATTAGGCCATGCCCTATTAGACTACAAGATTACCAAGGAAGGCACATTCCCATCCTTGGTACCAGCAAATTCCAAATTCAGTATGGGAAGTTCACAGGGCGGCTTCCTCTCATAATTGTGAAGGAGTCTCTCTCAAGCCTTTTAGGGATTGACTGGTTTGAATCCCTAGGCCTATCTATCTCTGGTATCCACAACATCAACGAACCTGTCATGTCAGACCTGGTCAAAGAGTTTGCTACAGTCTTCAATGCCAGCCTGGGTAAGTACACAGGCAAACCCCTGTCCCTTAATCTAGATCCCCAGGTAGCGCCCATCCATTTGAAATCCAGGCAAGTCCCTTTTGTTCTCACGGCTAAAATAGACGAAGCAATAGATAAATTGTTAGCACAGGGTATCCTCGAGGCAGTAGACCACTCAAAGTGGGAAACGCCTATAGTTACGCCAGTAAAACCTGATAGTTCTGTCAGAATCTGCACTGACTACAAATGTACCCTTAATAGGGCACTTCAAAGTAGTGTACCTGTTGTGCAGCACTTACTGCACTCCCTGGGGGAGGGCAAGATATTTGCTAAATTAGATCTTATTCAGGCCTACCAGCAAATCCATGTAGACGCCACCACAGCAGAAGCACAAATCATAGTTACGCACACAGGAGCGTTTAGGTGCCATAGACTGCAATTTGGCGTCAGTGTAGCCCCAAGAATATGCCAATGCTTGATGGAACGATTACTCCAGGGCATTCCAGGTGTTGTCCCCTATTTCAATGACATCCTGGTTTTGGCATAAAACCTAGCACAACTGACAGAATGCCTAAGAGACATTCTACTTAAATTTCAAAAGGCAGGACTTACATTAAAACATGACAAATGCAAATTGGCTGTACAAAAGGTAGAATTCTTGGGATATAGGGAAGATGCCTTCAGCCTGCATCCTACCAATACAAAGGTAAAGGCCATACATGAGGCCCCATGGGTCTCGTTAATTTTTACAGCTTATTTCTGCCTCACAAGGCATCAGTGGCTGAACCTCTGCATAGACTAGACTAGACTCAACATCCACGGCACTTGGGCTCAAAGGAGACAGCCACTTTTAAGACAGTAAAAAGCCTAACATCACAAAGTTTCTTACTCCAATGTAATGAAAAATTACCTCTAGTGCTGTTGTGGCCCGTCAGCGGCCTTTGCGGATTGTAGCTGATTCTGACAGTGAGGAGCTGGTGTGATGTTGCGCCAGCAGCCTGTGCAGCTGGCACCCGAGTCAGACAATGAGGAGGGTGGAGAAGATGTGGTGCCAGAGGCAGGATTCAGCAAGGGCCTTCAGAATCTCCAGAAGCTCCTTTAAGTGAAGAGGATGAAGAGGAAGAACCTCTTCTCGATGCATGGGCGCGCAGAGCTGCCAAAAGGCAGGAGTGGCTCCTCAGAAGGATGTCTCCTTGAGAGTAAGGCTTGGAGCTAATTGGCCACTCCCTTAGCCTATTTAAGGAGGAACACCGACTGAAGCAAGTTATAGGGAACAACTTTAGTTCACTCTACTTCGCGCCTGGATTCTCTGCACATTGCTTCTGGGCTTTCTGGCAAACTTCATAAGATTGTGATTACTTTATCCTTGGTTTCTTATAGGCTGTTAAGAAAGTTTATTAACAGCCTTTGTTTTGAAAAAGACAGTTATTTTAGTAAATTAAGTTTTGTACAAACTTGTGTGTGATGTGTTCTTTGGGATCCATAGCTGGGGCAGAACAAGTGCTGGCATGTGATTCCTCCCCTTATGGCATATGCGCTGTTCTTAGCCACAAACTACCAATGGGAGTAGAGGCACCAATAGCATAATTTTCTTTTTTTTAATGATAAATTTTTTAAAGACAACAAACATTTGATATATCAATCCTCCCTTCTCTGTGACACCTCAGTGTTATCTTCTAGGCTTCTTCTCCATCTTCCATAAGTTTCTTCTATTTTCATATTCACCCAAACCATTCTAACATTTCATTTGTAAATCAATATCATCATTTGTACACAATTATAGTATCAGTCATTTATATCTCTTTTCCAACATAACAATAATTCCATGTTTTAAAATATTCTGATTACTCCTTATATTTAATCATCAAAGTTAATCTATTCATTTATGCACAGTCTTAAAAATTTTTTATCACTACTTCTTCCAATGGTATTTTATCTGATCTCCAATTTTGAGCATACACAATTCTTGCAGCTGTTATTACATGTATAATTAAATATACACTTTCCTTCCTATTTTATTTTTTTTTGGAAAGATACCCAGTAGGAACAACTCTAGTTTAAATTCAGTACATTGTTGTATCATTTCTTCCAGCCAGATTTTAATCTTGTACCAGTAATTTTTTGCTTCAGGACAAATCTACCATATATGTTAATAAGATCCTGGTGATTGATGACATTTCCAGCACTTAGCTGATTTATCTTTAAATATTTTTGCTAACTTCTCCGGTGGCATATGCCATCTATAAAACATTTTATATTGATTTTCCTTATGCTGTGGTCATTGTTAATTTATAGTTCCTTTCCCATAGTTGTTGCCATTTTTCAAGCTCAATTTGATAACCAAAATTTCTATCCCAGGCTATCATCATTTCTTTTACTTGCTCCTCCTCCAATTCAATATACAACAAAAAAATTATACAAATTTTTTATTAAGTTTTCCTCTTCCCATGAATATCTTATCCAGTTCAGTCTTTTCCATATAAAAACCATATAGTTTAGCATCTTTCTCATATCTTGATCGTATCTGCATATACATGTACTAATCTATCTCAATTCCCTGTTGTTCCAATTCTCATTTCTCTTTCAGTTCCCCCTTATCTTTTGATAACTCATTATATTTAACAATATTTCCAGAATTAAAGTCATTTGGGTGTATTAAAGCTTCCATTATTGATAATTATGTTGGTATTTTCACATAAAATTTATCTCTAACCTTCTTCCATACCAATAACAATGCATTTCTTATATAATGTCTATGAAAGTGTGTGTATTTTACTTGTACCATGCCATAAAAAGGCATGCCATCCCAGTTGTAAATCATGCCCTTCCAGTGTTAACAACCTTGTATTTCTTAATTCAGTCCATTCTTTCAACCATGTCAATACTGCTGCTTGATAATATAATTCCCAATTTGGTAAATCAAATCCCCTTCATAGTCTCGTGTCTTGCAACATTCTTAAACTTATTCTTACTTTTTTTCTTTTGCCATATAAATTTCCTCATGATCTTATTAAGATATTGAAAGTAAGTCTTTTCAATTTTTATTGGCACAGTTTGGAATAAAAATAATAGTTTTGGTAACATATTCTTCTTTATCAATGCATCCAACCCATAAGTGATAGATGAAGATTCTTCCATTTTTCCAGTCTTTCAATTTGTTGCTTTAATTTGTAGTAGTTTTCTTCTTTTATTGTTACACATTTTAAAGTATAGTCCCAAGTATTTCACTTTTTTCATCACTTGTATGTCTAGATTTTCTTTTATCTGTTTTGTTTTTCTGTTGTATTCTTCACCAAAATTTTTGTTTTGCCTTTGTTTATTTTCAAACCAGATACTTTTCCATAACCTTCTATCTGTTCTAGTAATTTAGAGCCTGTTATTTGCGCTTTCTCTATAATAAAAACTAAGTCATCGGCAAATGCTTGTAATTTATATTCCTCTTTTTTTGACTTTCAATCCTTTTATCTCATCACTCCATCTAATGTTCCTGTTTAAAACTTCTAGAGTCAAAATAAACAATAATGGTGATAAAGGGCATCCTTGCTTGGTGCCCTTCATTATATTAATCTTTCCTGTCATTTCTCTGTTCATCATTATCTTGGCAAATTATCTGTCATATATTGTTTTTATAGTGTTTATGAACCACTCCCCAAAATCCATTCTCTGTAATTGCTTTATCATAAACTGCCAGTTCACATTATCAGAAGCTTTTTGTGTATCTAGAAACATCAACCTCATTTGTTTTTCTGGGTGAGTCTCATAATATTTCAAGGTATTCAAAATCATCTTCATGTTATCTCTAATTTGCCTTTTTGGTAAGAATCCATTTTGATCACTGGATATATTCATTTAGCGGTTTTTTTCAACCTGTTTGCCATTATTGAAGCAAAAATCTTGTAATCTACATTTAATAGTGAGATCAGTCTATAATTTTTAATCAATTGTAAATCTGTATCTTCTTTAGGTATGAATGTCACATATGTCTCTTTCCATGAATCTGACATTTTAGCCTCTAATAACAATTAATTAAATAAGTCCAACATTACATTACTAATCACTTCTTCCAATGTTTTATACAACTCGACTGGTAAGCCATCTGGTCCAGGTGCTTTTCCATTCTTTTGTCTTTTTGTTACTTCTGTTAATTTCATCATTGTTATTCTTTCATCTAACATTCCTTTAAATTGTTCTGATATTTTAATTAAATCTGATTTTTCCAAATAGTTTTGTATCTCCTCCTCGGGGATCTTTTCCTATGAATAGAGTTTTTCATAACATTCTTGGATTACTTTCTTTTTTTCTTCAGTTATATATTTTAATTTCTCTTCTTCATCTTGTAAATACTTTATAACTTTTTTCTCTTTCTCTTTTCTTACTTTATTCACTAGCCATCTTCCTGGTTTGTTTGTGTTTTCAAAAAAAATCTGTTTCGATGTTCTCAATTGGTTTGCTAATGATTCTTGTTCATTAAAGATTATTTCATGCTTCTTCGGTTCCATCAATTTCTTAATTTTTTTATTTTGAACATCTTTCTGAAACTTTTTTCCCAGACTTTTATATTCTTCTTCCAATCCTACTTGTTTCTGCCATTTCTTTTTGTTCTTTTTCCCCAAATATGTTATTGCCAATCCTCTAATATATGCTTCAATTGTGTCCCATACATTTTGGAGTGATGTATCTTCCTTTTTATTTAATTTTTTAAAAATGTCCAATTCCTTTCCCACAAATTCCTGGAATCCTTTTTCATTTGATATTGTTGTATTCAAAGTCCATCTTGTCTTTTTCTTTTTCCCTTTCCATACTATTGTCATCGGACTGTGGTCAGCCCATATATTAGAACCAATATTCACTTCTTGCACCTCTTCTATAAGTCCAGTTGACATCCATATTGTATCTGTCCTTGACCATGATAGATGTCTATTTGAATAAAAAGTATATTGACTCTCCTTCAAATGTTTTTCTCTCCAAATATCTTGGATACTTAATTCTTCTACCATTGTAGAAAAGGATTTTGGTAATGTTCTTTTAGTTATTTTATTTGTCTTCAGAGTTTTATAGTCCAAATCTGGGTCTATAATGGCATTAAAATCACCCATTATACATACATTTTCATAGTTTAATGCTATAATTTTTCTGTGCAATCGACAATAAAATTCTTCCTGCTTTTCATTTGATGCATACAATGCTATCAAAAGTAATTGTTTAAAGTTCATTTTTATTTCCACCATCAAAATCCTGCCTTCCTCATCTTCAAAAATTAATTTAGGTTCTAATTTTTCTTTTATATATAATGTCATGCCTCTTTTACTTTGTTGTATCAGTGATGTAAATAAAACTCCTAATTTGGGATATTGTAATAGTTTTATATGTTGTTTTCTAATATGAACTTCTTGTAAACATATAATGTCCATCTTCAGAGTATTTAATTTAGTCAGTAGTCTTTCTTTTTATCACTGTGTTTAATCCATTTACATTTAAGGATATTGCTTTTATTTCTTCTCCCATGTTTACTTATTACTAGGTTTTAATTTCATTGCTCTCATCTCTCTTTGTTCGATTGGGTCTTTGGCTTTTGCCCCTTCTCTCTGAGCCCTCTCTTCCTTCATTTTTCCTCTTTCCTTTTCTTCATCTTTTTCTTTTGCAATGCCTACAGCTCCCAAATCTTCTTCCATTGATCCACAAAGTTGTTGATAAAATAACTTCGCTTTCTCAATTGAATCAAGTCTGTGTCTTTGTTCTCTCTATGTCACCATAATCCCTTCAGATATTAACCATCTAAAACTCACTCCTTTTAACAAGATTAAAAATCTTGTTAATAATTGGTATTCTCTCCTCAAATCTCTAACTCTTATAGGTATTTATCATAGAACCACAAATTCTATATCCTTGTGTTTCAGTGCTGTGGTCCTTACTTCTTGAAGTATGTCTGATTTCATCGCTCTCTTTGTAAATCTTACATGTAATTCCCTTGGTAGTTTATTCCTTACTGCGTATCTAGTATAGTTTCTAAAAGGTTCATCAATCTCATTTAAAATCTTTTCTTTGGGTCGTTTCAAGGCTTCAGCCAAAATCTCTGCAATTATTTCTGGTAGATTTTCTCCTTTTTCTTCTTCTATATTTTGGAATCTTAAGTAAAATTCAGAATGTTCTATTTTGAGCAAAATCCTTTCATGCACTTTTTCCACGGAAACCAGATTTTCAACTTTTTTCTTTCTCATTTCCACTTTTTCTTTTACTGTCTTAATTCTCTCCTCGTTCTTCCTCGTTATTTCTTTCATTTCTTGCAATTCCTGTTTGATATCATTGTGGAGTGATTGCATAAATTTGCGCAACTCCATCATCTCAGACGTTCTCTGCATTTCTGCCACTGAGGGACTTGGTGCTGGCTGTGTATATTTCTTCATTTCTTCATTTCCACTTCTCCAAAAGCTTAATATAAATAGTTGATAATCCACTTATGGTTTAATTATAATCCAAATGTCTAATGCAAAAAATTAAAAAAGAAATTCTCAAATCATCTGTTCCCTTCAAAAATATAAGGAAAAAGTAAGGAAAACAGAAAGAAGAAGAAGAAGAAAAAAACAAACCAGAGGAGAGGGAGGAAAGAAAAAAAAAGATTGTAATCCAACTGTTTTAAAAGGGAAAAAAAATAAAAAAAATAAACTTTTTAAAATCAAAATCAAAAACAAGTGTCCACAAAGAAAAAAAAGTGAAAATTTAAAAAAAACAAGTTTCTTCTGACTCTTCAATTCTTAATCCACAAAAAGGTAATACTTAAAAAGAGGGAACCAATTCTATTGAATTCCATAAAGAAAATCTCCAACCAAAAAAAAAAGAAAGACAAAAGTAAAAGGTAAAACGACAAACTTGAAGACTTTTTTTGTTCTCAAAGCAAAACTAAACAACCCAGAAAAAAAAGATGAAATAGAATAAAATAAAGAGTTACATTCCACAAGGCCAATATAAAAAAAGTTCATGTTTGAAGTATAATCTCTCAACTTTCCATAGCTGTTCTATTATCTTCTTGGTTAAAATGTCAAGGCCAGGTATCTGTTAGACTTTCTTTAAAATATATGTGTCTTTTTTATTATTTTCTTCTGCCACTATATGGCACTGCAGCTTAACTTTCCGCCTTAAACAACTTTTACTTTAAAACAAAGTAACTTTTAAGCAATCAACATTGTAACAGTCCATTCAAAAAAAAAGAAAAATAATAGGTAATGCATTCAGTTTTTAAAGCTTTAATATCCAAATGTCCAAATATCCAATTGTTTTTAAGGTCTCCAAATCATCATCTTTTTTTTCAGTAAAAGTTTAATAGGAAAAAAAAGTTAATGTGCTCTCAGTAACACGTTCTTTGCCGCCCCAGTTTTCCAGATGTGATTGCGAGCACCCACCCACACCCACTCCTCACTCTCTTCTTCATCCTTTGATCATCCAGTTAGTTTAAAAGAAACTTTCAAGTGATAAAATCAAATCAGTCTCACCTCGATGTCACAGGCTGATTCTTTACTTTTTCTTCTGGTATGGCTGCTACAGCTTTTTAGCGACTTCCTGGTCGCTTTCCTGCCGTGTCCAATTTGAGGAGCTTTTTCTAGTCTTTCTAGGGGGTTTGCAGTCCCCCTGGATCAACCAGTGTGTGATCTTCTTGTTGACTGTCCCTACAGGACAACTTAGATCACAAAGGATCCTCGGACATTGGGGCAGGGCTGTGGAGTTGGAGTCGGAGTCAGAGTCGGAATCAAGGAGCCAGAGTCGGAGGAAATTTTGGGTACCTGGAGTTGGAGTCGGAATCGGCAACAATGCACCAACACCGACTCCTACTAAATTTAGATTGGAATTTTTAAAAAAGCAAGTTTAAATGTCCCAATTCTCCCGACTCCACAGCCCTGCATCAGGGATATCAGCTGCTCTTTAGGAGCCCCTAAAGAGTCCATCATACCACCATGTTGGCCATATCTCCCAATAGCATAATTTTCAAGGAGTATGTCAAAGGCTGAAAGGAACTATGGACAAATTGACAAAGAGATGTTAGCCCTGGTCAGGGGGACAAGAGATTTCATGAGTATTTGTATGGTCTCCCCTTTACCCTAGTTACTGACCATAAACCATTGCTAGGAATACTTTCAGAAGATTGCCAAACACCCCAGATCCTTTCGCCATGAATGACCAGATGGCCTGTGTTCCTGGCTGCCTATTCATATGCGTTACTGCATTGTCCAGGGCAACACCTTAGCCATGCAGACTCTTTAAGCAGATGCCCATTGCCCCTCGAGGCAGAGGATTCTTTACCAGCACACACAGTGCTACTCATAGAAGACTTTCAAGGCCCCTCACTCTGCAAAGGACATACCAATTCCCCTGGTAATGGACTGGTCAAGAGAGGCTGGCCCACCAGGCCACTAGGAGACAAATTTAAACCTTTCAAGACAAGGCAGAATGAACAATCTACCATGCAGGGATGTTTGCTGTGGGGGTAGTAGAGTGGTCATCCCAGGTCCTTTAAGGAATCAAGTAATAACTACTTTGCATGGCAGCTACCCTGGAATTGTGCACATTAAAGCATTAGGCTGAAGTTACGTTTGGTGGCCCAAAATTGATCTAGTAATTGCAGAGTGGGTCTCAGGTTGCCAAAGGTGCCAGGAATCTAGGACAAATCCTCCCAGAACTCACCCCACTGAATGGGAAAGACCTAGAGCCCCATGGTCCCATATTCATATAGATTTTGCTGGCCCAGTACAAGGTCAAATGTTTTTAGTAGTGATGGACACCTACTCAAAGTACATAGAAATGAAGCTGATGGCTTCCACCGCTGCTGAGCCCTGTGAGCCCTATTTTTCATGCATGGCATACCTGACACTTTGGTGTCAGACAATGGCCCACAGTTAACATCTGGGCCCTTTGAACTGTACCTAGCAGGACAAGGCATAAGACACATTCTAATGCTCCGTTCCATCCCTCTAGCAATAGACTAGCAGAGAGAACAGTGAGGTCAGTTAAGGAGGTTTTGTCCAAAATGGGCCAAGGGGACTGGCACACAAAAATTGCAAAATACCTGCTAATTCAGCATGCCACTCCTTGTCCAGAAACCAATTTAAGTCCTTCTGAATTGTTAATGGGCTGAAAAATAAAAACAAACCTGGACAGATTACATCCCAACTACTCCCCTGAAAAGCCCTGGGACTCCACTAAGATCAGAGAAATCCAAAAAGGGGATTTAGTATATACCAGAAATTATTCTGGCCATCAATTATGGTTAGCTGGCCAAATAACAGGCCTGAGATCATACAGGCTAAGTCTGGAGGATGGGCGAATGTGGCGATGCCACATGGACCAGTTCCAAAGCCTTTGGGGATCCAAGGCACACTTACAAACATCAGAAGCAAACCCTGCTCATCCAGACAAAAGTTTATTTACAGGTAATCACTTTGAAGCAGAACCAGGAGTCAATGCAGGCAGTGAAACAAGAGAAGAAAAAGACTTCCCACTGAGTTTGACTGTTCCAGCATTGCCTGCAACCGCTGAAGGCAGGGAACAATCCTCAGCATTCCAGAGGCGTCTGGTGAAACCACCTAATCCAAATCCGAAAAAAGGACTTTGAAGATCCGAGAAGACCAGACAATGCCCGGCCTACCTGACAGAAGAGTGATGCGTCCTGCTGGCTCTTTGGTCTGCTCCTGACGCAGGAACTCCGGCATGTCCTGATTGGTCAAGACGCAGCCGGTGAGAATATAAAAGGCCTGTCAAAGTGCCAGGCGAGCTGCTGCTGTGTGAGCCAAGCAGCCACCGCAAGCTGTTACTGTTAACTATTGACTGTTAGCTATTTACTGCTAGCCAATAAACCTGTTAGCCTTCAGCTCCGTCTCGCCTCAGTCTGTCAAGCCCATCTAGGGACTTAACACTATTGCTATATTAGAAACAGGTGATTCTCTGAACATATGATATTCATTTTTGAAAAACTCCTTTCTGCTGCTGAACTTACAGCATTTGTTCTGACAATATTCTTAATTTTTTGAATATTGTCGGGAATTGTATATGTCTGGGAATTTTTAAAAACATTTTCTACAAAATTTCAATAATCGTTAATATCAATTTGGTAATTAAAAATGTCACTAAATACAAGCAATTGTTGTTCAGCTGTTTTCCGTGAAACTAATTCATCAATCTTTTTTCATATGCATCCTTTTCCTTTCCAAACATTTGAAATGCTTTAATAGATCTTATCACAAATTTTTGAGCCTTTATTATGTCTACATTCTTACTTGCAGTGCATTTGAAAGAAGAGCAATTTCGTTTAGAGTATCGATCATCAATGTCAAATCAGTCAAGATTTTCAAGACAAGCGGCCATACCTAAGTAATTTTTATTAGAATGAAAATAGTGATGTAGTGCTGGATAAGCACACTACACAGCTAGGGTTGACCTTAAATTACAGGCAGCCCATCTTGGTCCCAAAACTCTACCAATCTTTATAATTTCAATTCCAAGTTGTTTAGATATTTTGGTAAATTCAATTTGGTTCTTACTAGATTGATAAAAAATAGTATATATCTTATCAATAAATATTTTTAAATGATTTACTTGCTTTCTTTCCTGTACCGAATCATCTAAAACAAATTGAAGGCGATGGTTTAAGCAGTGCCATATTACTATGTTTGGAAACTCTTTTGCTATCCTAATGCTCACTCCAGATTTTCTCCCAAGCATAATGCTGGCACCATCGGAACAAAATCCTATTACATTTATTTTCTAGGTAGTTCTTAGTAAGCCCAACTTTATTTAAACTTTCCATAACTGGCAAATGTATTGTCTCTGAATCTTGTTTTTCCAATTCAACTAGTTCAACAAAAATTGTTGGTAAGGTAACTGAATCCTCAACTTTTAAGAAAAGTATAACAACTGGTTTGCAAGATATCATTGAGGCTTCATCAATAATCATATTTCCAGATTATTTTCAATAATTTTAGTAAATAGGTTTTTTAAAATTTTGCAATGAAATCAACTATTTTCCCTGCAGTTTTACATGAATGTAATCATGTAAGTCTAGGCGAGTCTAGGAGATCGGCAGAGAGCTGGGTGAAGGCAGGCAGGTGATGCAGAGAGTCAGACTATGGGAAGCAGCTGGGTGAGAAGTGGAGATTGGCAAAAGCAGGCAGGTGAGGAGGAGACGGGCCATGTGGGAGGCTTCTGGGTGAGGAGTGGAGATGGGTGAATGCAGGCAGGTTCAGGTAGAGAGCTGGGCCACAACCACTGTGTAGTAGGCATGGTGAAAGCAGGCAAGCGGGCTAGGCCATGGGCACCGCATTGTCGAGGCAAGCGAGCGAGGGAGTCAGAGAGTAGCAGCAGCTATGCAGCAGGCATGACTCTAGGCACCAGCCAAGGTGGGCAAGGAGTAATAAGAAAGGGTGGGGTGGGGCAGGGCAGGGTGTGGCCAGCCAGTGGTGGGATCAGCCGGTTCTCCAAACTGCACAAAAAGTTAAGTGGTTCGCCTGAACCAGTGCTAACCGGCTGAATCCCATCTCTGGATTAATCCATTAATTCCATGGCTCTCCCTTCCCCACATGAGTTGAAGTCCTTGGTTCTTATTCTTCACCCACAAAACAACCCTGTGAGGTAGGGCAGGTTGATAGAGGGCTGGTAAAAAATTTAACCTTCCAGGTGCGAACAATACTATTAGATTTGCAGACAGCACCAACGTGGTGGGAATAGCCAACTCTCCAGAAGATAGACTCAAGTTCCAGAAAGACCTGAGTAGACTTGAATTCTGGACCCTATCTAACAAAACCAAATTCAGTGATGAGAAAAGTAAGGCTTTACATTTAGGAAAGAAAAACCTTCTCCCCTTTGAACCAAATTACCAGCTCCCTACACTTCTTCTCTCAATTTCTGTTTATATTCAAAGAAATGATCATTATTAATATCACTGTATAAAATTTTAATAACAATAATCACTCTATAAATACATAAATACTCTTCAATAATTTAATAAGGGCAAAACACTGCAATATATCTTTCCCTCCCCCCAGGAACAAACAAGAAGTAGCCAACACTGCAGCAGCTATAAAAGGTCTTGGGGAACTCCAGGGAATATCAGCTGCTCACAGCAGTGTTATTTAAATTAATACCCTTTATAATGAAAATGTTTGTAAACTTGTCCTTCTTCCTGAAGGGAAGAGGTTAATCCCATCCCTAGTTGGGTGATTGATGGGTTTCCTGGGTGTTTCCCTGCCCTAATCTTTCAGTTTCTGTTGTTTATTGATTTAATTAAAGGCTGTGCTGGCAGTACTCCTGCTGTCTCAATTAAGTAGCCTGTTAAGTGGTTCTTGGCTGTCTGCCCAGAGCTATTAACTGATGGTTTTCACTGGTTCTCCGAACTACACAAAAACTAATGGTTCAGGCAAATCGAGGCGAACCAGATAAATCCCACCATTGCATGAGGGTTCTCTGATCTATGAATCAGCAATGGCTTCAACTTCAACCCAGAGACATTTCCGCCCATCAACAAAATTATTCTGTCCTTAAATGATTTATATCCATTGTTTTAGACTCTTTGTGCTAAATCTGCTCTGGCGTTTTCTTACAGTGTAATCCAGTTTGATCCACATTAAAGATCTGCTGTGATAGGGATTTCCGGTGGCACCACCGGCGCCGCAGCAATTCTTTTGGGAGCTCTGACTCCCATGATTTGTAAAGCCACCAAAACAGTGGAAATCAGCTGTTCTGGCGGCTCGGAACTTTCCCCTCGGGTGAAGAGGGGGAAGCGAATGCACAGGCGTGGGTAGAGCTCCCCAAACCAGTGCAGAGGTTGAGGGCTCCCCAAGCACCTGAAGCAGCTCCAGATGCTCCAGAGCTCTGAAGGTGCTCTGTAGCACTATAACACAGACAACTAACTTTATAAGAGCCAAAGATTTAAAACACCATCAATTTAAGTCTTTTCTGGAGGAAATACATTCTGAACTTGGTGATCTGCCCTATCACACAGAGGTATGATGGGCTAAGTCGAGAAAAAGTGTTCAACAGATTTTTCGAGTTGTCTAAGGAAATCTGTCAGTTTATGGAAAGTAAAGGAAAAGACTACATTATTGCGGGATGAAAAGTGGCTGTATGAATTAGCTTTTCTGTGCGACATAACAAAGTATCTCACTGTGTTAAAATTTCAGCTTCAGTGTGTTTCACTGTGCTAAAACCAATCAAGATCAAGTGAGGTATTAATACCACTCTATAAAGACTTAGTAAGACCACACCTAGAACACTGCATCCAGTTTTGGTCACACACTGTAAAAAAAGATGTTGGGACTCTAGAAAAAGTGCAGAGAAAAGCAATAAAGGGGATTAGGAGAATGGAGATTAAAACATATGAAGAACGGTTACAGGAACTGTGCATGGCTAGTCTAGTGAAAAGAAGGATCAAGGGAGACATGATAGCAGTCTTCCAATATTCGAGGGGCTGCCACAGAGAGGAAGGAGTCAAGCAATTTTTCAAGGCACCTGAAGGCCAGACAAGGAATAATGGATGGAAACTAATCAAGGAGAGATTCAACCTAGAAATGAGAAATTTTCTGACAGTGAGAACAATCAACCAATGGAACAGCTTGCTTTTGGAAGTTGTGGGAGCTTCATCACTGGAGGCTTTCAAGAAGAGATTGGACTGCCATTTGTAAGAAATGGTGTAGGGTCTTCTGCTTGGGTGGGGGGTTGGACTAGATGAGGTTCAAGATCCCTTTGAACTCTTAATCTAATCTAATCAGGTACAGGACCCTGTGATCATGGACATGTATGATGCAATGAAAGTTTTTCAAGTTAAGCTGCGACTGGGAGACTGAGATGCAGCAAGGAAACTCAAGTCTTTCCCTGTTGTCAAACAATCATAAACCACTGCTGTATTCTCAGATGCTTATTTTGCTGATAAACTTGAGCACACTTCACATGCAGTTTACACATTGCTTTGTTGACTTTGAAGCACAGAAATTTAATTTTGGACTACTCAGTATCCATTTGCAATTGATGTGGAGAAAGCACCAGTAAACATCCAGATGGAGTTGATAGAACTCCAATGTAACAGCACACTTAAGGCAAAGTATGATTCTACAGGGACCACATAGTTCACCAGGTTCATTCCTAAAACAATGTGCCAACTCAGCCTACAAACTGCTTGAATGCTTTGCATGTTTGGCAGTACATACCTGCATGAGCAACCTTTCTCTGCAATAAGGGTGAACAAAAGTGCACACGAAAGTCTTCTCACTGATGCACACTTCCACTCTATTGTGAGGGATTCTACAGCTTAGAACCTCAAACATGAATGAACTTGTAGGCCGGAAAAGATGCCAAACATCCAGCTCAGACAAAATAACATGAGAGAGAGAACTAAGTAACTTTTGTTTTTTCTTTGTTTTAAATTTGTTTTTGCAGATTTATATTTGTTCATATTTGAAATATTAATCCTGTTTGGCCATATCTTAGACATAATGCTCTCCTGAACTAATATGACACATAATCTTACACGCAAGTGGCCCTTTGAGGGCAACCATAATGATGATGTGGCCCTCAATGAAATTGAGTTTGACACTCCTGAGTAGATAGTTTGTACTACTCACATTAACTCTCAGTTTAACTCTGAAAAATCCTAGTTAGTTCTGGTTGGTCCTGGTTGGCTCTGGGCCCATAACCAATGTTAAGGATATTGTTGTTGTGTTACCAACCAGCAGAGTATAGCGCACAGAGAAATGTTGCTGAGAGCAATGAAATAAGAGATATGTGTAAACTGGTTTATCAAAAGTTTACTTTATAGTGAAAAATAAACAATCTTGTAGTCTTTTAAACAGTCCAAGTCTTTGCCAGTTAAATCAGTCCAGTAATACAAAAAGCTTCTTACCCCACAAACAGTAGTTGGTTAGAATAACAAGCCCACTCTGGTTCACAAACCACGATGGTAGCAGATTCATCCAACACACGATGATAGCACAATGGTAGCATATCATCAACTGAATACATCATAGTACTTTTCTTAAATATGTTTACAACTAATTACAGCATGACTCAGCATTCAGCTTCTTTAGCTTCTGCTGTATGTCCAAGTTTTTGTATTTGCCTTGATGTTTCATCTCATGGTACCATCTCATGTTACTGTATATCCTGAAAGTACAGCTATATTAGCTCCACAAAAAAGGCACATGGCATTATCTTCAATGTCAAAAAACAGGTACTTTGCTGTCTACCTCTTTTGAAAACACCGGCCTCAGGGGTGAAATATAAAAATGTTTGCTACTGGTTCTGTGAGCGTGGCTTGATGGGCGTGGCTTAGTAGTCATGTGACCAGATGGGCATGGCCAACTTGATGTCATTCACTGTTAGAACCAGGAGCAGTACATTTTGAAGCACATTCTGCCCCTTCTGAAGCCCCCAATACTTCGAGTTTCTCTCCACCACCCAAGTGAACATCAGAGCCTTCTCTTGCCCCGCTTTCCATCTAGGAGGGGCACACATCCTCCCCCTCCCTGCCAATCCTCCATACAAACCAGTGGTGAAATCCAAAATTTCCTTTTTTCTTTCTTTCTTTCTCTCTCTCTCTCTCTCTTCCTCACTCCCTCTCCCCCACTCGCATCCCCCACACCCAGGGACTAACTAAGGAAATTCAGCCACATTCTTTCTTCTCTGGAAAGATACAAAAATAAACCTTGCGTTGCCAAAGGAGTGACTGTCAGGCTGTTACAGCACCATGAGGTTGCCTCAAGGGGAGCAGATGGAGCTGAATCTCTCTCTCTCTCTCTCTCTCACTCTCGCTGCCCAACTGCAGCAGGAAACGGCAGGCAGCCCTCTCTCTCTCATCTCTCTCTTTCTCCCATCTTTCTCCCTTTCTTGTTTGTGTGTGTGTGCATGTGCATGTTCTCTCTTGAACCATTTCCAAAAACAGGTAACGGTTGGGTTTGTTTGTTTGTTTGCTGATGTTGTTCTTTCTTCTTTGGGTACTTTTTACCATATGATTTAAATCAAGAGTCATTTCAGGTTCCCAGATAAATGAAGCTCTTTTGTCCCCCTGCTCTGGTTCCCTGTGGGCTGGCTGCCCCCCTCGCCCTTCCCTCTCCCTCACTCCTTGCCTGTCCTGAGAAGAGAAGGGCAACAGTGGCAGATGGAGACTCATTCCATATTCCAGAGTGGAAGTGAAGTGCCCCTCTACTTGCTTCTTTTTCCAGCCCTTGTTGGGAGATCTGTGACTTTTCTACATGCCTAGACTGGCATGTAGACTAGCATTGGCTGCAGCCAATGCTCCGTGTCGTAATGGGCTCCAGGAGGAGGAGGAGGGGATACTGTCTCCCATTGTGCAGCACGCTAAGTTTAAGTGCAAAAACAGCAAGCAGCCACGGACGTGGCGAGAGGAATATGGGGAGAAATGCCCTAGCCAGTGTCTTGGGGTGGAGAAAATCCCCATATTCCTCTTGACGCACACACACACACACACACACACAAACACACACACAAAGAGAGAGGGAGAAAGACAAAAATGAGAGAAAGAGATGAGAGGCCAGAAAAAGAGGTAAGTAGAGGGGCACTTTGCTCTTGCTCTGGAATAGGGAGTGAGTCTCCATCTGCCGCAGTAGCCCTTCTCAGGGCAGGTGAAGAATGAGGGGGAGGAGAGGAATCACCCAGTGGTGGGATCTTCTGATAGGGAGCATTGGTAAGGCTGACAACCGCAGGCCCGCCCTCCCGGAACACCACCACCACCTCCATTGCCCTTCTCAACCCCAGAGCAGCAGCTGTGTCTCCATCAAGAGCCGCCTGCCCACCCACTGGCCAGGCCGGGCAGGATGCCGACCTCAGAAGACAAGCGGGCATGGGGGACTGCTGGGAAGGCAGCATGGAAGGCAGGCAAGCATGGGAGGGCTGCAGGGAAGGGAATAGGCTCCTAGCTCCCTTCCCTGCAGCCCTGCCATGCTTGCCTGCCTTCGCAAGCTGGCCACAGAGATGCCGGGAAAGCCGTATGGAAGGCAGGGAAGCATGGCAGGGCTGTGGCCATGGTCTGGTTCAGGGGCGTGGCCAGCTAGCGATTGCTACTGGTTTGGCGAATCAGCCCCAATCTCTGCCACCGGTTCTCCTGAACTGGTCCAAACCAGTAGGATTTCACCCCTGACCTGCTTTCAAAGTCCACTATTCATTTGCCTATTTTGGGGGGTTTAAATATCAGTATAGGCATGCAAGTCTTCACAGAAGATGTTGTATATATGTAGTATGAGACTGCACAGAGAG